>CM046663.1:126071545-126312879 GCA_025594165.1 Tamias sibiricus | reverse complement strand
ACAAGGGTGTGGAGAAAAAGGAAGTATTTTGTACACTGCTTGTGAAAGTATCAATTAGTAGAGTCAATATGGAAAAGAGTATGGACATTCTTCAGAAAAATTAAAATATGAACCTAGTAATCCCTCTTCTGGGTAAATATCCAAAGGAAATGAAATCAGCATCTCAAAGAGATGAACTGCACTCTCATGTTCATTGCAGATTATTCAGAATTGGCAAATGTGGAAGCAAATGTTTACTGATAGATGGCTAAATAAAGAAATTCATATAATATCACGGGGTGGCCAGCACCTCCCCAGGGAACTTTTGCCTGCTCAGAGGGATAAGCCTCCAAAGAACTTAAAATCTGAAATAATTAGTAAAGAACAAAAGACAGAGTCAGAATTAACAGTTTTAAAGCATGAAGCACCTGGGGTACTCAGGAGGCTGAAGCGGTAAGATCACAAGTGTGAAGCCAGCCTCAGCAACTTAGCAAGACCCTGTTACAAAATTAAAAGTAAAAAAAAAAAAAAAAAAAAAAAAAGGCTAGGGATATACCTATGGGATAAAGTGTCCCTGGGTTCAATCCCTAGTAGTAAAAAAAAAAAGTTTACAAGAATTGGTGAAAGTCACCATTGACAGTGCTGGCTCAATAACACATGAGAGATCCAAGTTATTTTCTATAGCTAGCTTTACACACCTATATGTCTAACAAGCATTTTCAGCTAAGCCTTTTTCCATACCACACATATTTTAATCATTATCAGTTGCAGCACATCAGACATCACTTCAGGTTGTGTATGTGTTCATGTTTCTCAACTTTTTGGGAAATATTCTTACCTATCATTGTTCCATGAATATTGTTCATTGGGACTAATTTGTTCCAAACCCAGAATTGACTCTTAAAATAACAAATGGGCAGCCTTGGGCACATGTGATTACTCATCAAGCTCTAAGGAAAAACAAAGTCATTTGCTTGTTTTTTAATTGACTGTGGATGTTGTTCCCAACATCAACTCTTTACACAACTGTCCTCACCAAAAGACTAATAATCCAACAAGTTTTTTTTTTTTTCTTTTTTTTCCCCCTGGACACATTTTTTGGCCACTGAAATGAAATGAGTTTTAAATAACTCACTGCTGGCTAATGTTATTCCTTGCTTTTATAACAAACGAACTACTTGGGAACTTACATTTGTTGTAGTCTTACTTTCATAAATAATTTTGATGAAAAATTCTGCTGTGATAATTCTGTTTTAAATTTTCTAGTTTTTCTGATCTTGCTTTCATGTGAGTCAAAAATATCATGGTAAAGGCTTAGAGTGGAAATATTGATGCTTACTGTATTCTTTTAGCATAATGTCATTGTATAATACAAACTATATTTTGACATTCAATTTGATAAAATAATTCACATTTCATTGTGCCTTAAAAGCTCAACATCCAAAGTTCATTTCTTCTCTTGTTTTGACATGATAGACACAATACTTTTTTAAATGTCATGTTACTATAATGCTGTGGCACTTCAAACTCTGTTGAGTTAAAATGTTGTCACTGTGATTCATAGCACTCTGAGCAGCAGTGTAAAGTTGTGAGAGCCCTACACATGGTCTTTGTTACAGCTATTCTGCTTTGCTTTTGTAGGGCAAAATCAGTCACAGACAATACATAAGTGAATGAGCACAGCTATGTTTCAATAAAACTTTATGTTTAGATGCTGAGATTTGAATTGAATATAACTTTCAGGTGTCATGAAATTTTATTCTTTTGATTTCTTTCCCAATTATTTAAAAATGTAAAAAACATTCTTAGCTCCCAAGCTAGTAAAAAAAAAAAAAAAAAAAAAAAAAAAAGAGTGTGATCAGATTGGTCCCATCCTGATAGCTGACCCAGATTCTAGAGTGTACATGTTGGGTTGGGACCAGATATACTGATGATTAACCATGGTTTCAGATAATATTAGGATTTTTCTCACCCATTGTTTTGCATACAAGTTTTGACTACTTGAAGATCCATCTATGCTTAAAAAGTTTTTATTTGGAAAAAATATCAAAATTGCATTTGTAACTCCAAGATAAACAGAAAATGATTTGATTTTTGTACAAATTGTTCTTCCTACAGCTAGCAATTAAGAAAGCTTTCCCTTTATTGGTGCTTCAGGAATATTTGTAGAAACTACGTATTATGTGGCTGTGACCATTTATTTCTGTAAGTTTCTGAAGTTTATGTGGGTATAAATGAAATTATCTTGGGGCATTTAAGAATGATAGAGTATTTTGCTGGTGATTAATCAGAATGTATTATGACATATATTTCTGATTATTCAGCAACAGCTGGCATTACAAATGGAATTGGAAATGCAAAAAAAAGAGAAAGAGCGACTAGAAGAACTCCAGAGAACTCAAGAACAATTAGAGAAGGTAATTTGAAGTTTTATAAATATGTTTATTTAAAATCTTTCAGTATCCTCAAACTATTTCTTCCAGATGTCATAGCAAAAAGATCATGGGATTGTCTAAAGACCTGTCAAACTTTAGCTGGGTGACTTAAGTAAGTCTCATCATCTTTTCTGTTTCAGTTTACCTGTTTCAAAGAATAGAGATAGAAATATAATATTATGGGCAATATCCCACTGGATTATTGTGAGGATCAAGTACAGTCATGTTTGTGAAACTGCTTTGTGAGCAGCAAAGTTCTCTAATTGTGACACTGTCAACATTTTTGTCAAGAACTAGCTGTTCCCAATGGAGTTTTACTCAGTCATAAAGAAAAAAGAAATAATGGCATATGCTGGTGAGTGGATGCTACATGAAATATGTCAGACTTAAAAAATCAAGGGTCAGATGTTTTCTCTCATGTGGAGACTAAAGCAAAATAAGGGAAAGAAGGTGGTGGGAGAGGGAATCAAATATCAAGAAGATAAAGAGAAGATCAGTGGAGTAGAAGCAGAGAATGAGAGGAAGGGAGGAAGAAAGGGAAAGGGGAGGAAATATGGAAGGATTCAGCAGAATCATGTTATATACGTATAAAAACATACCAAAGAGAATTTCACCTTTGTATACATGTAGAAAGTACCAATCAAAAATAAATAAATAAAGGAGTGAAAGGAAAATCAGTAGAGTCAAGGAAGGAGAAGAGGTAGAGGGAGGAAGGGAGGAAAAGGGAGGATGGGGATTGAAATAAAATTCCTTGTATATATAATTTTGTCAAAAGGAACCCAAATACTGTGTATAATTATAATAATCTAAAAAATACAGAAAAACAAAACAAAACAAAACAGAGATGAGAAGAATGGTGGAAGAAAATTGACAAAACTTTCCTCTGTATACATAAGAATATGTGACAGTTGATTTCACTCTTGTGTATATTAAACATTAATTTTAAACAATCTATTAATAAATTGTAGGAAGACAACTAGAGTAGTAGAAAAGAAACAAGGATGGGGAAGATCAGAGAAGAAAAGGAAATACTGGGGACTGAATTGAAACAAATTGTATTCTATGAAAAAAATTATATTCTATGCTTCCATAATTATGTCAAAATGAAACCCAATGTTATATATAGCTATAATGCACTAATAAAATGTGGATTATATTCCTAAAAAATTTAACAAGGAACCCAAATACTGTGTATAATTACAATGCTCTTTAAAAAAACCTAAATGAAGGAAAAGGAAAAAAACAAAAATAGAGCTTACTGTTCTGATTGTGGTAGCTGATGTTGGAAGTTAAGTTTGTTGAAAAAAACAGCATGTCTGTTTTCTTCAGGTTAAATGGATTAACAATAATTTGCATTTTAAAATACATTTATATAGATTTTCATGTCTTTTATTAAAGTAAATTGTGCACAACTTATTTTTTAAAAACCTGTCTTCATTGATTATATCTATAGAATGTCAAATGTCAAATGTCCAGTTTGACCAATATTTCCTGGTATCAGAAAAGTATGTATCATACAGACCAAACTTCTGAATGACCGAATTTATAGCTACTATCTCATACTCACATGTTACTCCCATGTTGATTCCATAATTAAAACTGAGGTCAGAAATAGGTTTTATAGAATATGTCCAACATGTTTATTAATGGCGCATATGAGAGCATCACTATTTAAAGGGTGTTTTTTAAAAGTGTCAAGAATGAACTGAATCAAAACAATGAAATTTTGGAGTATAAATTTAAACCCCTCTACATAGTTTTATAAAATACAGATGCAGATGTTAAGTTGGTCTGTGTAGGAGGAGTTCCTGGATATGCACACATACATGCAAGCACGCCCTTTCTCTTTGACTTAGTGACCCAGAATGAAAAGAGAAAAGCAGGACCATATCAAGAAGACAACAATCAAAATCAGGATTTTTAAAGTACTTTTTATTGAGGTAAAATGATGGTTCTGTTTGAGTGCCTGAAAATATGTAGGAGGGAACATTTTGTGGCTCCAAAGCCTCACACCCATGTTATTTCACTCTGTCTAGGTATCAGCAGCCTATGCAAACAGAGTCATGGTAATTTTAATAATTCATATCAGAGACTAGTCCATACATGTTCTTTATCTTGGCCTTATGGTGACTGCAGACACACAATTTAAACTCTCATTCTCAAAAGAAAGTTTATAGGAAGGATTGTCAGTTGGAGAAAGCATTGAACACTCAGACTGTGAAGAACTTTAGTATACTTGGGCCTTCCAGACTATTGAGAGCAAGAGAATCAAATTCTTCCAAGGCTCTCACCTCTGCTGTTCTCTAGTTGCCAGTTCAGTCTCTCTAAAGATTGTCTGGTTTGCAGCACTTGAGTAGAAATGTAGTCTTTAATGGTTCCTGAGTTTCATGTGCATGGGGCTCATACCGTTGGTGAGGAATGGATTTCTCTTTTGGTTTCTGTTAAGAAAAGAAGTTTTGGGGAAAGATTCTGTCTGGCTTCGTTTGTATCAAATGTCTATTCCTGTGGTTGGGGGTCATGGTCCTATAAGAACATAGGAAAATGGAGTTGTCTTTAGAAAATAGTATCACATATGCTTCTATAATTAGGGTGACCATATATATGAGTACAAGGTTCTTGTCTTCTAATAACAAATGATCTGTCAGGTCATCCTGCTGCTTTAGAATGAAAAGGTAGATGGCAAGCAAGGTTTGGCTTGGTTGGGAGAACACTTTGTCATTCAGAAAAAGGCCTCCTATGTTGGGCAGTACATTTCTAACGCAGTCTTATGGAGAGTGTTGCCTACACACTATGAAGAAGACTCATGCATCAGATAGGAATTTGGGAAAAACACAAATACTTACTTCTTTCATACTATGTGTAAAACTCTACTTACCTGCAAGTTGTCTTTAAAATTTCTTAGGATCTTATTAGATCTTTTATTTTGTCACTCTTCATATTTGCTAATAATTTGGCTTCAGTTTTAGCCCATTTATTTTTAAAAAACTTTTACTTAATTATAAATAAAGCATAGCTGTCTTCTGCTAGTATTTCAACTAAACTGTGACCTGCAGTTGTGTGTAAAGTGTATACAGACTACTCCTTAAAGAGTGATGGTGTTTTTGCTCTTAGGTTTATTAGAGCATTATGTAAAAATAAAAATGCTTGAAAAATAAACATGAAATCAAATAGGCTGTATTTAAAGTATTTTATTAACTTTTTATATTCTAGGAAATGAGAACAAGTGTGCAAAGTATACCTACGAGTGAGGAAACGTTTTATCCAGAGGTGAGAAGAAAAAGTTATCTATGTTTTGTGAAATGAGTGACTATCCTAGGATGTAAATCTCAATTTTGATGCATCAGTAGCTAAAGTTTTAATCGGGGTATTATCAAAACTAATAGTCCAAATATGTGTTCTTGTGATAGGTCACAAGTGTGATGCCCTTGGAAGCTAAATCTCAAAGTGAACAAAAATTGGGCATTCAGAGTATGTTTATATATTTATAAACTAGACTATCTTAAAATATTGACCATAGAATTATTTATAAATTATGTATTTTAAGTTTCTGAATGTAGTTTTTCTATTTTTTTCTTGTCCTCAGCAGATATTAATTCCACTAATTAACAGTGTTGACTTCTTATGATGTAATTGAGAAATTTCATATCAAAACTGAAAGAAAAATAATATTAGTTTCAAGTAACTTAAAGTAAAAGTGAGTTTTGTGATTGTAGGAAGGATTTATAGACACAAGCAAAACACTAGCTGAAATTAGTGATAGATACGGAGCGCCTAACTTGAGCCGAGTAGAAGAACTTGACGAATCAATGTTTTCTGATGTAAGTATCAAATATTTTTTTAAAAGCAGATTATTTCATTTTTTTCTTTACTTTGGTAAAGCTTAATAATGCATATGAGGCCAGAGTTGGTTGGCAAATAGGCTTTTTTGCTTTATAGAAAGTCAGTTCCCTCGTTCCTGACCATTTGCATAATTGGAACTCTGTTATTTAATGAAGTGTGTCACTGGAAAATCCATATTTATATCTGTGTCTGACTATGCCTATATCTATATCTATATATGTCATCTGTATCTGTCTATTTTGGGGGTAGACTTTGAAAATAACAAAATTTCTTCAAGAGTTTTTTTTTTTTTTTTTTTTTTGTGTGTGTGTGTGTGTGTGTGTGTACACATGTGTAACACCTAATCTTTAAATTTGGGGAGGCATACCATTTTGCTTCTCTTTAACAAGCCCTGGAATCACATACATATCCTAATGAGAGTACATACTTTTTCAGTATATAAATACCTTTGCTTGTTGAGCAAACATATCATGACTTCTGTGTGCCAGGCTCTGTGCCAGATGCACTTGTGAATAAGACAGAGTTTTGACCTCGTCCACGAGGTTACTCTCTAGAAGAAAAATAGGCCAGAATTTGGTAGAATGACAAGGTAATTTATTATCCAAACCAGTATGCTTTTGAGAATGAGAGGAGGAGCTTTCAAAAACTGAGCTAGATTAGCAGGTGTGGACCCAGACGATAGTGGCAGAAGGGCACCTTGGACCACTTTAGTTTGATGCGATGGAACCACCAGCACAGATTGGGAACCTTGGTCAGGAAAGTTGCCGGAAGGAAGTCACTGACTTGTTACTCAGTGGTGAGGTGGAGGCTGAGAAAGTGTTCCAGATAGCACAGAGAGTGTGAAGATCCAGGCAGGAGAGTATGGAGTGGAGTGGATTGGTGGTAGGGGCGTGGGTAAGGGATGAGGCAAGGGACAAAGCAGGACCAGGCCCTGAAAGGACAATAATAGCTGCCCAGAGGCTCAGATTTTATTATACAGGAAGTGGAGGTTGATGTAGTGAAGGCTGACATATCCAGAGCTGCATTTCAGAAAGACCAGGCTGGCTATCATGTAGGGAAGAGAATAGGCAAGTGTGATACCTGTTAGGAGCTTTGCAAGTAATCTAGAGACAGGCAACATGGCTTGACATGAATGTTGTTTTCAAGAGCTGTTCAAAAAGTGAGGCTAGGAGGACTCAGTGTACTTGTCAGTTCATGGATATATTTTTATTGGATATATGCTATTATTTGACACTATGGGGGGAGATAGAAAACACCAGTGAACAATGTACCTGCCCTTTGTGGGCCATGGGCCAGTGAGTAAGGTGCTCTGAGGGATAAGGCAGAGATTTAAATTTTTTAAAAAAAATTTTTTGGTACTAGGGACTGAACCCAGAACATTCTGCGACTGAGATACATCCCCAGCCCTTTTTATTTTTGACACAGGGTCTTACTAAGTTGCCTAGCATCTCACTAAGTTGTTGAGGCTGGCCTTGAATTTGCAATCCTCCTGCCTTGGTTTCCCAAGTTTCTGGGATTATAGGCATGTGCCAGGAGACCTGGCTTGATGAGTCTTCTTCAGGAACTGGAGATCAAGCCTCAGCCTGAGATCAGCCCAGAGGATGAAGGGAGTGGGGAAGGAGAGAGCAAGATGTTGAGAAGGGACTGAAACTGTCCAGCACTGTGGCTGAGTTGCATGAAGCTAGGAGGATGGGAAGATTTAAGCCTGGAGAGGTGGCAAAGGTCAGATGATACTGGGTTCTGCGTGTTGTGTAAGGGATTTTTTTTTTCTTTTGGTACTGGGGATTGAACTCAGGGGCACTCAACCACTGGGCCACATCCCCAGCCCTTTATTTTATTTTATTTTATTTAGAGACAGGGTCTCATTGAGTTGTGAAGTGCCTCATCATTGCTGAGGCTGGCTTTGAACTCGCAATCCTCCTGCCTCAGCCCCCCAAGTGCTGGGATTACAGGAGTGCGTCACCGCACTGGCTGTGTAAGGGATTTTGATCTTAAATGCTGCAGGAATTGTTAAGAGGATTTAGGGATTAAATCTGTTTTTTTTATAAGCTGGAGAGAGGTTTGGAATGAACAGCAGTGGATAAGGGAGGCTATTACAGTTACCCAGATGCGAGGCAACCGGGGTTAGGTAGAGAAGAGAGCTGAGAGAATTCGAGATTGGCTGAGTGGACAAGGGAGAGATGGAGTCCAGAAGAAAGTCTAAACTCTATCCTCAGGCAACTGAGCTGAGTGTTACCATCTGATGAGTTGATGAATATAAGAAAAGGAAGTAGGTTTTTGAACAAGAGGGCTTCCATGTGGAGAGGTTGACTTTCTGGCAACTCTGAGATAAATAAGGTGAAAAGATAAAGGTGAAAATGGCCACTTGGTGTGATGTATGGTATGGGTCTGAAGAACAGGGAAGAGTCCAGGCAGGAGATCCAAATTCAGCAGCCATGAGCAGAGGTGCCAAGTGAGCAAGGAGAGTGAACAAGGTACCTGGGAGAGTGTGCTGTGTGTGAAGGCCTGCGGGCTCAGGGAAAAGTTTGGGAAATTCCAGCATTTAAGGGGTGGGCCACAGAAAGAGGACCCCACAAGGACAGTGAGAAAGGAAGCAAGAGAAGCAGAAGAAAAGATGGGATAAAGACGACCTGGAGAGCATAATTCATTATCATGTTCTATTTGGATACTCTTCTAATTCATCTGAAATTTGCAAAAAGCTTCATTTACATAGCAATTATGTAAACTCTGTTTCCTTATCTTGTACCTTTTCATAGTTCTCATTGTATTAAAGTCCATTTGCTTTTATTTTGCTTCTAGGTTGCATTAAACATTGATCAAGATGTGCAGGAGCAAGAAATCTAAGAGCAATAAAAGTTTTCTTCCTGTTTTAAGTTCCTAATTATAAGCTCTTGATTTGTATTTTTTTAACCTCCAATCTTTTTTAAATTTTTTTAAAATTTTTATAATTTTTAATGTGTACAACTCATAGTGCATGAATTTAGCATCTTTTTACATACAACTGTTTGTATACAAAGTATATTCGTACAATTCAGGTCTTCAATCATGCATTTAGGAAAATGATATCCGTCTCATTCAACCACCTTTTCTTTTCTTTTTTTTTTCCTTTTCTCCCCCCCCCTCCCCCTTGCTCTCCCCCTTGCTCCCCCCTTACCCTCCCTTCCCTTTGACCTTTCTAGTGTTCCTCTAGTCCTCCTATGTACCCCCCCCATCCAACAATACTATGAACTAGCCTCCTTATATCAGAGAAAACATTTGGTACTTGGATTTTTGAGACTGACTAACTTCACTTAGCATTATGTCTTCCAACTTCATCCATTTACCTGCAAATGCCATTAATTTATTTTCTTTTATTGCTGAGTAAAATTCCATTGTGCGTATATACCATATTTTCTTAATCCACTCATTTACTGAGGGACATCTAGGTTGGTTCCACAACCTAGCTATTGTGAATTGCGCAGCTACAAATATTGAGATAGCTGTGTCACTGTAATATGCTGTTTTTAAGTCCTTTGGGAATAGACCCAGGAGTGGGATGGCTGGGTCATAGGGTGGTTCCATTCCCAGTTTTCCAAAAATTTCCATACTGCTTTCCATAAAGGTTGCACCATTTTGCAGTCCCACCAGCAATGTATGAGTGTGCATTTTTCCCCACATCCTCTCCAACATTTATTGTTGCTTGTGTTCTTGATAGCTGCCATTCTGACTGGAGTGAAGTGAAATTGTAGAGTAGTTTTGATTTGCATTTCTCTAATTGCCAGCGATGTTGAACATTTTTTCATGTATTTGTTGATTAATCGTGTATCTTCTTCTGAGAGGTGTCTTCTCAATTCCTTAGCCCATTTATTGATTGGGTTATTTGTTTTTTTGGTGTAAAGTTTTTTGAGTTCTTTATATATTCTAGAAATTAGTGCTCTGTCTGATGTGCATGTACTAAATATTTGTTCCCAATTAGTTGGCTCTCTATTCATCTCACTGATTGTTTCTTTTGCTGAGAAGAAGCTTTTTAGTTTAAATCTATCCCATTCATTAATTCTTGGTAGTAATTCTTGCGCTACAGGATTCTTATTAAGGAACTTGGGGCCTAATCCGACATGTTGGGAATTGGAGCTTACTTTTTCTTCTATTAGGCGTATTGTATCTGGTCTAATTCCTAGGTCCTTGATCCACTTTGAATTGAGTTTTGTGCATGGTGAGAGGTAAGGATTTAATTTCAATTTATTGCATATGGATTTCCAGTTTTCCCAGCACCATTTGTTGAAGAGGCTATCCTTTCTCCACTGTACATTTTTGGCACCTTTGTCTAATATAAGATAGCTGAAATTATATGTATTAGTCTCTGTGTCCTCAATTCTGTACCATTGGTCCACCAGTCTGTTTTGGTGCCAATACCATGCTGTTTTTGTTACTATTGCTCTATAGTATAATTTAAGGTCCGGTATGGTGATGCCCCCTGCTTCACTTTTCTTGCTCAGGATTGCTTTGGCTATTCTGGGTCTCTTATTTTTCCAGATGAATTTCATGACTGCTATTTCTATTTTTTTGAAGAATGACATTGGGATTTTGATTGGAATTGCATTAAATCTGTATAATGCTTTTGGTAGTATGGACATTTTGACAATATTAATTCTACCTATCCAAGAGCAAGGTAGGTCTTTCTATCTTCTGAGTTCATTTATAATTTCTTTCTTTAGTGTTCTATAATTTTCGTTATAGAGGTCTTTTACCTCTTTCATTAGGTTGATTCCCAGGTATTTTATTTTTTATTTTTTTTTGATGCTATTGTAAATGGGGTAGTTTTCATCATTTCCCTTTCAGAGTCTTTGTCACTGATGTACAAAAATGCCTTTGACTTATGTGTATTGATTTTGTATCCTGCAACTTTGCCAAATTCATTTACTAGTTGTAAAAGTTTTCTGGTAGAGTTTTTTGGGTCTTCTAGGTAGATTATCATGTCATCAGCAAATAGTGCTAATTTGAGCTCTTCTTTTCCTATCTTGATCCCTTTAATTTCTTTCGTCTGTCTAATTGCTCTGGCCAGAGTTTCCAGTACTGTGTTAAATAGCAGTGGTGAAAGGGGGCACCCCTGTCTTGTTCCAGTTTTTAGAGGAAATGCTTTCAATTTTTCTCCATTTAAGATAATGTTAGCTCGGGGCCTTGCATAAATAGCTTTTATAATGTTGAGATATGTTCCTGATATTCCTAGTTTTTCCAGTGTTTTGAACATAAAGGGGTGTTGTATTTTGTCAAATGCTTTTTCTGCATCTATTGAGATGATCATATGATTTTTGTCTTTAAGTCTATTGATGTGGTGTATTATGTTTATTGATTTCCGAATGTTGAACAAGCCTTGCATCCCTGGGATAAACCCCACTTGATCATGGTGCACTATCTTTTTGATATGTTTTTGTATCCAATTTGCCAGGATTTTGTTGAGGATTTTTGCATCTATGTTCATTAAAGATATGGGCCTGAAGTTTTCTTTTTTGGATGTGTCTTTGCCTGGCTTTGGAATTAATGTGATATTGGCCTCATAGAAAGAGTCTGGAAGAGCTCCCTCTTTTTCTATTTCTTGGAATAGTTTGAAGAGCATTGGTATTAGTTTATTCTTTGAAAGTCTTATAGAACTCAGCTGTAAACCCATCAGGTCCTGGACTTTTCCTTGTTGGTAGCTTTTTGATGGCATCTTCTATCTCTTTGCTTGTAATCTGTCTGTTTAAGTTGTGTATAGCCTCTGTTTCCATTTTAGGCAAATCATACGACTCAAGAAATCTGTCAATGCTTTCAATATTTTCTGTTTTATTAGAATATAAGCTTACAAAGTAATTTCTAATTATCTTCTGTATATCTGAGGTGTTTGTTGTGATATTCTCTTTTTCGTCACGAATGTTAGTAATTTGAGTTTTTTCTCTTCTTCTTTTTGTTAGCATTGCTAACGGTCTGTCAATTTTGTTTATTTTTTCAAAGAACCAACTTTTAGTTTTGTCAATTCTTTGAATGGTTTCCTTAGTCTCAATTTCATTAATTTCTGCTCTGATTTTAATTATTTCCTGTCTTCTACTGCTCTTGGTGTTGGTCTGTTCTTCTTTTTTTAGTGCTTTGAGGTGTGATGTTAAGTCATTTATTTGTTGTTTTTTTTTCCTCTTAAGGAATGAACTTAGTGCAATGATTTTTTTCCTCTTACTACTGCCTTCATAGTGTCCCAGAGATTTCTATACTGCAGGAGCCCTGTTTGGGGAGATGGCTTGAATTGCGGTTGACTATGGGCCACGGAGATTTGGGCATTGTCGCCTTCCATAGTCTCACGGGACTTGGCCCGGGATCTCGAGTGACTTGGCCGAGATTGCTGATTGGGTCAGCACCATTTTGGTGTTGTGTTCAGCGCGTGTTAGTCGTTGTTAGAGCCAGAGAGAAAAGTTATCAGAATAAAAAG
The DNA here is from genome assembly GCA_025594165.1 of Tamias sibiricus. NCBI lineage: Eukaryota > Metazoa > Chordata > Mammalia > Rodentia > Sciuridae > Tamias > Tamias sibiricus. The sequence continues at coordinate 126,300,192 of CM046663.1, read as the reverse complement.
CTGTTTGTCTCCAGTTTGCCTCTGAACTTCTTCCCGCGGCTTCATTGCTCCAAGCGGCCATCGCTTTAGGCAGCAACAGGTGGTGGCCCGTACGGGGACTTCGGAGCGGACAGGTAAGAACTGAAAGTTCTCTAAAGATGGGTTCGAATATAACTGAATCCCAAGTGATAGAGGCTATGCAAAGACTCCTTGATATACCTGACTCTGTTCTCAGTGAGGAGGATATAGAAAAAAGTGAAAGTGATCAAAAAAGCGTAGCTTCCACTGGGCCAACTAAGACCAGTCAAAAGAGTATTAGAAGAGTCCCAAAAATGACAAAAATCCAAGCTATTAGAGCTATTCGGGAGTTATTGGAGATAGCTGAAGGATACTTGCGCTTAATGGAACCTGGGCCTCAGGATATTGCTGTCAGTGAAATTAGCAGTGGTGAGGAATCTAGTAAAAGTGATCCTGAGAAAATGAGGAAAAAGAAACTAAAAAAGACCAAGAAAAAGGACCGTCCAGTAGAGGAACCACTTGTGTCCTCTACTCCCCCATGGGTGGAATCCATTACAGAAAATATGAAGGGTATTACTAGGCATTTGCATACCCTAGAAACAGAAATAAAAAGTCTTTCTGATCGCTTATGCGCTCTCGGCAACTCACAGATTGGGAACCGCCAATTTGAAAAGAAAAATGGACAGAGGGTCCATCAGTCAGTAGATTTCAAAACAATAAAAAATCTCAAAGAGGCAGTAATGACTTATGGGCCCCAAGCTCCTTTCACGTTGAGTATGCTGGAGTCCCTTAACACCTTTAGCTTAACCCCCTCAGACTGGAAAAGTCTATGTAAAGCAGCATTAAGCGGGGGGCAATTCTTGGTTTGGCGATCGCAATTCCAAAAACTTTGTATAGAAACGGCTAAAAGAAATGCGGCTGCAGGGTTTGGAAACTATAATATAGACACGCTCACAGGAGAAGGGCAATTCGCAGACTTACAGGCTCAAAAAGATTATGACCCAGATGTATATGCTCAGATAAATGCAGTTGCCTTAGAGGCATGGAAAACTGTACAAGGACCTGGGGATCTACAAGGTAGCTTGTCAAAAGTGATTCAAGGACCTAATGAACCATATGCTGATTTTGCTGATCGACTTTTGAGAACTGCAGGTAGTGTGTTTGCAGATGTTGATCAAGCTATGCCATTAGTTGTTCAATTAGCATATGAAAATGCTAATAAATGGTGCCAAGCAGCCATCAGGCCATGGAGAAATAAAAAGGATCTTTCCGTATATATACAACTATGTAAAGATATAAATGACGCCTTTGTCATAGGAAATGTGATTGCAGCCTCAATGAGAGGTGCTTCCCCTCGAAATTTCACAAAGGCTAAACGTAGACATTATAATCAATCAGGATATTCCAGGCAAAATTATCATAATCAATCAGGCTATTCTAGGCAAAATCCCAAAAGAGAAATAAGACCAAGCTCATACCGTGCCCCAGGCCGCTGCCCCAGGTGTAAAAAGGGAAATTATTGGGCCAATAAATGCCATTCAAAATTTGACATCCATGGAAATCCTTTGTTCAGGAATTCAAAAAACGGGGCACGGGGCCCAATACCCCGGGGCCCACAAATGTACAGGGCATTGGAGGAGGAGTATCCTCAAGCATCCACTCAGATGCTTCCCCGACACAATCCCTACTACCCATCCACTTCCTCGCCAGAGGAACAAGAGGAAATGCAGGATTAGACCTCTGTTCCACCGCCCGAATAGTGTTAACACCTGAAATGGGGGTTCAACTGATTCCCACAGGAGTCAGGGGACCTCTTCCCTCAGGGACTGTAGGACTTATTATTGGGCGTAGTCCTAAAAGCTTATTAGGTTTGCAAGTGACCCCAGGTGTAATAAACTCAGACTACAAAGGGGAAATAAAAATAATGCTTAGCTCACCCCAAAGTATAAGTTCTGTTAATCAAGGAGATAGAATTGCTCAGTTGCTTCTCCTTCCCGATTTACATAATTCATTTAAAATGGGTATGCCTCAAGAAGGGAACAATAGAGGATTTTGTTCCACTGACTCAAGACCCATGGCTTGCTGGGTTCGAGACTGTTCAAGGAGGCCTATGTGTAAAATAAAAATCCAAGGAATAGAAATGGAGGGATTAATAGATACTGGAGCTGACTCTTCCATTATTAATTTACGCCAATGGCCCAAGCACTGGCCTCTGCAAAAAGCTTCAACCAGTTTAAGAGGCTTGGGATATAATAACCTCCCAAGAAAAAAGTGCGGTAATTTTAAAATGGGAGGATGATGAAGGCCATAAAGGAACAGTTCAGCCTTATGTTTTACCTAACCTACCGGTTACTTTATGGGGAAGAGATATTTTGCAACAAATGCGAGTACACCTTGCAACCAAGCCTGCAGGTGTTAAATGTGAAAACCTACAGGGTAATCTTAACCATAAAATAAATCATTATAAAAAAGTACAGAGTAATCTTAACCCTAAAAGTAATCATTATCATAAAGGAAAAAGATATTTTTTTTTCAGGGCCACTGAGAAAATAATTTTGAAAATACCATGGCTTTCTGATAAGCCAGTGTGGGTCCCTCAGTGGCCCCTATCTAAAGAGAAATTACAAGCAGCCCACCTACTAGTTCAGGAACAATTAGAAGCAGGACATATAGAACCTTCCACCTCTCCCTGGAATTCCCCCATATTTGTGATCAAGAAAAAGTCAGGAAAATGGTGATTGTTACATGATCTTAGACAAATCAATAAAACCATGCAAGTTATGGGCCCTACTCAACCTGGACTTCCTAGTCCTGTAGCTATTCCAAAAAGTTTCCATCTCATTACTCTTGATATAAAGGATTGCTTCTTTTCTATTCCCCTACATCCTCTGGATGCCCCCAGGTTTGCTTTTTCAGTTCCTTCTATTAACAATAATGGCCCTGATCAGAGATATCAATGGAAGGTTTTACCACAGGGAATGGCTAATAGCCTCACCATATGCCAAATATATGTGGATAAGGCTATCCAACCCATTAAAAATAAATATCCAAACCTCATGAGTCTACATTACATGGATGATATTTTATTGGCCCACCCTAATCAAAAAATCTTATTTAATATATTCAGTGATGTGGTAGAAAATTTAAAAAAATATGGATTATATATAGCAGAAGAAAAAGTTCAAACCAGATCTCCCATATTATATTTAGGATTTAAAATCATGGATACTTTTGTTAGACCCCCCAAAATTTTAATAAATAAAGAACATTTGACCACCCTCAATGATTTCCCAAAACTACTGGGAGACATTAATTGGCTTCGCCCTACACTAAACCTCACTATTGGCCAACTAAAACCTTTATTTGACATCCTTCGCGGAGACCCTGATCCATCTTCACTGCAAACATTGACTCCTGATGCTAGGAAAGCTTTAAAGTTAGTAGAAAAAGCCATCGAAGGAGCTCACTGTGATAGATTTGATTTAACTCAACTGCTGATGTTGATTATTATTTCTTCACAATATACACCCACAGGAGTATTTTGGCAACAAGGGCCTTTATTATGGATACATTTGCCCGTCTCTCCTAAAAGTATAATTGAATCTTATACCTCCATGGTGGCTAAACTTATTCTTCAAGGACTTAAGACTTCTACTAAAATATTTGGCATTCACCCTGCTACTATTATTACTCCCTATTCATCATCACAGATTGAATACTTATGCTTCAATGATAATGATTGGGCTATAGCTAAATGCTCTACTTCTGCAAATTTTGATAATCATCTTCCTAAGTCCCCTATATTATCTTTTTGTATTAATCATCCTATTATATTTCCACAGGTAATAAAAAATCAACCTATTCCTAAGGCATTTAATGTATTTACAGATGGGTCCTCAAATGGTACTGCTGCAGTAGTCACTAAAAAAGAAAATATGACTTACATAACTGCACACAAATCAGCTCAACTAGTGGAATTGGAAGCTGTGGTAAGAGCTCTGGAAAATTTTAGGGACCAGCCCGTAAACATTTTTTTCAGATAGCCACTATATTGTACAAGCCGTCCCAAAATTAGAGTTAGCAGGACCAATAGCACCTCATACTCCAGCCTTTAAATTGTTTTATCAAATACAAAAACTTTTGTGGGCAAGAAAAGAACCTCTATTTGTAGGCCATATTAGAGCACATACTAATTTGCCTGGTCCCCTCCATGAAGGTAATCAAAAGGCTGATGAACTTACAAAAACAATATTTATACTTTCAGTGCTACAACAAGCTACTTTATTTCACTCCCAGTTTCATGTCAACAGCAACACCTTGCAACGTAGGTTTAAAATCACAAAGGAGCAAGCCAGAACAATTGTAAAAGATTGTAAATCTTGTATGACACATTTGCCCAATCCTCATTGTGGCATTAACCCTAGAGGGTTAATGCCCAATCATTTGTGGCAGATGGATGTTACCCATGAGCCAAGTTTTGGAAAATTGTGATTTATTCATGTTACCATAGATACATGCTCAGGCATGATTTTTGCTTCCTTACATTCTGGAGAAAAAGTTAAAGATGTTACATATCATTGTTTGCAAGCTTTTGCTGCATTGGGCATCCCCAAAATGCTTAAAACAGATAATGGCCCCGCATATACGTCCTCGTCTTTCAAACAGTTTTGCGCAAAATTCAATATATCCCATAAAACAGGCATCCCATACAATCCTCAGGGTCAGGGCATTATTGAAAGAGCAAACCGAACACTGAAAATTATGTTATTAAAACAAAAAGAAGGAAATTGGAAAAGTCCTAAGGACAGATTGGCAGTTTGCCCTGTTTACCTTAAATCTTTTTACATAACTGCTTAGACTCTATATGGTTATGAATCATGCATTTAGGGAGACAGACATTGGAATCCACACCAACAACATAAACCTTTGGTTTACTGGAAGGATGTTCTTTCAGGTACATGGAAGGGTCCAGATCCAGTATTAATTTGGGGAAGAGGATCTGTTTGTGTTTTTCCAAAACACGAATCCTCTCCAATATGGATACCATCTAGATTAATAAAACAGGTACCACATCAAAATGATCAAGATGAAGTTATTGAAGAATCAAGATTAATAAAAAAGGTACAAAATCAAGAGGACCAAGATGAAGGTATAGAATGATTCCCTCAAAAGAGTCCTTCAAAATATTTCACAACTTAAGTGTCATTCCTCCTGGCCGGGACGAGGAGATCTCTCTTTAGTGTGCACACAATTGTATTTTTTTTTTTTCTTTTTATACATGTCTTTATGTCTGTACATTTGTCTACATTTCATGTTAATGTGACATCACAAATATATGTTTGTATGTTTGCGCATCTGTCCAGTGTGACGTCACAAATAACAAAGCGCTTATGAAAAAAAAAAATATATATATGGATCCAAATAACTTTAATTCATTTTAGGTTAAGAGTATTCAATTAAGAATAAATAATTTTATAAATGAAGGTGCTTTCAATTTTGATTTATAGGTGTCCCTGGGACTTCTCTTTAGCAAACGATATGACTAGTGCTATATAACCTGATATTTTGGTGTTTTGACATAAGATTGTTTATTTGTTATTAACTTCATTTGTTTAATAGCTCATTAATTTCAATTATCTCAACAGGTAAAAGATTGCTCTGTATACAGAGACTCAAGGGTTCCAGCTAACAAATTATTTCTCCAAAGTGCCTTTACCTTTTCTTTAATCTATCTTTAATGCAGTAATTACCCTCAGTCTTTCTTTGTTTTGTTCTAAATATGATATTTTCCCAACTTATGTTTGTAGAAGCTCAACCAGTGATGTGTGTGAACAAAAATCAACTTTAATTTTCTAATCTAATTATTCTATTTTGTAGTTTGACAACTCGCCTCTTGACTCAGTGCTGCAATAGCACTGCCTTTCCTTTAATAATTGATGCTTGAGTTTCTAGGTAGCGGGCCCTGAAGATTTGCCGGTGGCATTGTCTAGACATAAAAAAGACGTCTGCTGCTACAGCTGCAGGGATCGCGGCCGCCGCAAGCATCCCTGCTGCTCAAGCATCAAACAACCTCACCAACAGTGTGGCCTCTGCTCTACATGCATGGGGCCTCCTACATCAACGTGTTATAACAAATGGACATTTTGATCTTTCATTGTTTGGGACTTTACGGGAGAATGCCTTGCGGGTATTTGTCTAGAGAATTCAGTGTGTTACTTGATGGAACTTAGGGCAGCTGATTTGTTTAAACAATTTGATATGCTATGCAATTTGGCTCATCACCAAAAGGCTTGTCGCCTTAAAGCCGCAACATCTCCTCACAATTGGACGGCTGTTAGTCATCATACACAGTCGATCCTAAAGGGCTCCATTGGATGGCTGGTTAGCCAATGACAGGTAAGATCCCCAGAGGGGAACAACCTAAGACAGGCACAATCGCACGGGACAGTCTCATGTGGCCGACATATCAACCTAAGACAGGAGTCAAGGGCACAGCCTTGATTATCCAATGACAGGTAAGAATGTTGGTTGCACATAGACGTCCTAGAGCATCCCCTCTTTTAAAACAAAAGGGGGGAAATGCAGGAGCCCTGTTTGGGGAGATGGCTTGAATTGCGGTTGACTATGGGCCACGGAGATTTGGGCATTGTCGCCTTCCGTAGTCTCACGGGACTTGGCCCGGGATCTCGAGTGACTTGGCCGAGATTGCTGATCGGGTCAGCGCCATTTTGGTGGTGTGTGCGGTGCGTGTTAGTCGTTGTTAGAGCCAGAGAGAAAAGTTATCAGAATAAAAAGCTGTTTGTCTCCAGTTTGCCTCTGAACTTCTTCCCGCGGCTTCGTTGCTCCAAGCGGCCATCGCTTCAGGCAGCAACACTATACGTTGTATCTGTGTTCTCATTTACCTCTAGGAATTTTTTAATCTCCTCTTTGATGTCTTCTTCAAACCCCTTGTTTATTCAGTAGCATGTTGTTTAGCTTCCAGTTGTTGAAGTAGTTTTTCTTAATCCTTGTTTTGTCATTGATTTCCAATTTCATCCCTTTATGGTCTGATAGAATGCAGGGTAGTATCTCTATTTTTTTATATTTGCTGAGAGTTTCCTTATGACCTAATATATGGTCTATTTTGGAGAAGGAGCCATGTGCTGCTGAGAAAAAAGTGTATTCATTTACTGAGGGATGAAATATTCTATATATGTCCATTAGGTCTAAATTTTAACCTCCAATCTTGAACTCTACTTTTTCTTTTCCTCTAAAGACAACTTTATAAATGGGCTTCCAGGAGTACCTTAAGATATTGTTTGGATTTTCCAACGCCGCTGGTTATTCATGTGCTTCATTTGGGAGAACAGGAGGGACAGAGTTTGCTGAAGCAACCCCAAACAGGCAAGAGATGAGCTGAAAGAAGCCACAGGTCTACTGAGAACAAGATAGCTTGAGAGGGAAATGCTGTCTGCAGGAAATGAAGGAGGAAGCTACCACAAAGAGCTCAGCAATGTTCAGTATGCCTTAGATATGGCTTTTCTCTTGGGAGGGAACTGTAGGGCTTTCTCCAGTTTGCCCGGAGCTCATGTTTCATGGGAATCTGAATCCACACTTCCATGTTGTGACTGGTCTGGGGAAGGAGTGATCTCTGCTGTCCTGCTAGGAAGTTTTCTCGAGCTTAGCTTGCTCAGCCCCCTCAAGAACAGGAGTAGGAACCTCTCCTTCCTCACTTCTCTGCCCAGTTGGATGTCCAGGATCTTGCCTTCCTCTTTAGGGCTAATGAAGTCCAGGGACATTGTATGGAATGTCCATATGGAAAGAATTGAGCGGGGTCCAGGCAAAGATTTAGGGTACTTAAAGGTATAATTTCTTCTGGATCCATCAGTGGTTGCAGGTACCTGCTGAAGGGCAGGACTTACTGGGTTCAGACTATGCACTACACTCTTGGCTCCTTCAAGGTTAGGCCTAGCCTGAGACTGTGGGGAGAACTTTATAAAATTCTTCCAAATTCAAGTCCGTGGGATGAGTCTTTTTCTCTTCTTAAGGACACTGGTATGAAAACACTCATTTCAGAGACTCTTTTTTTTTTTTGAAAATTGTGTTTTTTGCTTATAATTTGCTTTTCCTGAGTCAATGACAACTGAAGAGCCCACTGCTTAAATGGAAAGAGTAAAAGAGAAAAATAGGTGAAGTATTCCTTTTGTTAAAAATAAATGTTATCCAGTTGCATGTACATTTTTCAGAATCAAGTCCCAGAGGTCCTGGAGAGATGACTTCTATGACAATTTGGCCGCCAGGCACTGTGGCCCACGGATTAACTTCATTCATATCTGCCCAGGCATGAGAGTCTGAGAGCATCTTTTCCTTCTAGACCTCAGCCTCAGCCTACAAGGGGCCCATCATGGAAGGCTGGGAGGGGGAGGCAGTTTTGGGAGGGTCATCCTTGGTGTGCGGGTCAGTGTCTGGGATGTGGCAGCAAGAGAATCTGAGCATTGGTTTGGATATTGTCTTATTTAAAACACTCCTGGCCAGAGCCAGGCACAAGAGGCAGAAGGTGGAAGAGACTCCCCTCTCTGAAGGAGATGACTCACAGTTAGATTGGCTACCCTGAGCTGTCTTTCAGTATCGTAGGATTTATTGCTGATGTCAGGAAGACTCATTGTGGACCCACCCAAAAGTACAGAGGGACATGGCTTTTATTCTGACAGACGTTCTGTTAAGTGGTATCTCTTTGTGGTTTTGATTTGCATTTCCCTAATGACTATGGCTAAGCATGTTTTCGTGTGCTTTTTGGCCATTTCTATATCTTCGTTGGAGAGTAAGTTCATTGTTTATTTTTAAATTTGTTTCTCTTTTTGTTGTTGAATTATAAGAGTTGTTGAGTTATACATTCTGATACTAGACCATCATCAGTTTATGATTTACAAATATTTTCTCCTACGATCTGTCATTTCACACTCTGGATACTGATCTTTCATAGCTAAATGTTTTTCATTTTGATCAGTTCCAACTTATCTACATTTTTTTTTCTTTTGCTGCTGATCTTTTTGATATTACCTCTAAGAAAGCATTGCCAAATCCAAAGTCATGAAGATTTACACTTATGGTTTCTTTTAAGTGTTTTATACATTTTGGTTCTTTTTTTATAGCATACTTTAAAAATATTTATTTATTTATTTTGTTTTAATTAGTTATATATGACAGTAGAATGCATTTATGCACTTTGATATATCACACATAGATGGGATGATTTCTAATTTTTCTGAGTGTACATGTTGCAGAATCAGATTGGTCATATAGTCACATATATACATACAGTAATGTCTGTTTCACTCTCCTGTCTTTCCTATCTACATATCACTTCCATCGCCTCCTATCACTTCCCTCTACCTAATCTAAGGTAATGTTTTTCTTCCCTAGTGCTCCCCACCTTATTGTGAATTAGCATCCACATATTAGAGAAAACATTCGGCCTGTGGTTTTGTGGGATTGGCTTATTTTGCTTAGCATGATATTCTCCAACTCCAATCATTTACTGGCAAATGCCATAATTTCACTCTTCTTTAAAGTTGAGTAATATTCCACTGAGTATATATACCACATTTTCTTTATCCATTAGTCTATTGAGGGATACCTAGGTTGGTTTCATAGTTTAGGTATTGTGAATTGAGCTGCTATAAACATTGATGTGACTGCATCACTATAGTATGCTGATTTCAAGTCCTTTGGGTATAAACCAAGGAGTGGGATAGCTAGCTCAAATGGTGGTTCCATTCCCAGTTTTCTGAGGAATCTCCATACTGCTTTCCACAGTGGTTGCACCAATTTGCAGTCCCACCAGCAATGTATGAGTGTACCTTTTCCCTCACATCCTAGCCAACATTTGTTATTGCCTGTATTCTTGATGATTACCATTCTGACAGAAGTGAGATGAAATCTTAGAGTAGTTTTGATTTGCATTTCTCTAATTGCTAGAGATATTGAACACTTTTTCATATAAATTGTTAATCTTTATTTAGCTCTTTGATCTACTGTTAGAACTGTTTCTATCTATGGCAGAAAGTAATTTTACATATGATGTGAGATAATCAAATGACTATCTAGTTTTCCCAGCATCATTTGTTGGAAGAGATTATATTTCCTCCATTGAATAATCTTTGGCATTCTTACTGAAAATAATTTGACCATGACAAATGAATTTATTTCAGGACTCTCAGTTTCATTCATTGATCTGCAAGAACCACACAATTTAAGTACTGTAGCTTTGTAGCTAATTTTGAAATTGAGAACTGTGAGTCCTCCAACTTTTTTCTTCCAACAATAGAAAGTTGTTTTAGCTATTGGGGCTCTCTTGCCATTACACATGAATCTTGGATTTTTTTTTTCCCATTTCTGATTGGGATTTTGATGGAGCTTACATTGAATCTCTAGATTGCCTTGAGTAATGGGTAGTTTCACAATATTAAGTTTTCCAATCCATGAACATAGGTTGCTTTTCCATTTATTTAGGTTTTTTTTCCCCATTTATGTCAGCAATATTAGTAGTTTTTAGTGTACAAAATTGGGCTCCTCCTTGATTAAATATATTCCCAATTAAATAAATTGTTGATTTTTTTAATGCTTTTTTTTGTTGTTTTTTGGTACTGGGGGATTGAACTCAGGGGCACTCGACCACTGGGCCACATCCCCAGCCCTTTTCTATATTTTATTACAGACAGGGTCTCACTGAGTTGCTAAGTGCCTCACCATAGCTGAGGCTGGCTTTGAACTCGAGATCCTCCTGCCTCAGCCTCCCAAGTGCTGAGATTACAGGCGTGTGCCACCATGCCCAGCATTTTTAAAAATGCTTTTATAAATGAAACTTTTCTTAATTTCTTTTTCAGATCACTCATTGTAAGTATGTTGAAATAAAGCTAGTTTTCTATCCTGCAACTTTGCTGAATTCATGTATTAGATCTAATTGTGTGTATATACATATGTATTCCTTAGGATTCTCTATATTCAAGATCACGTCATCTATGAATATTAAATATATGTAATGTATGTGATTCTTTATTTTTATGCATTACTGATTCTTTTCCACTTTGGATGCCCTGCCTCCCTCCTTCCCACACAGTTTTCTTTAATTGATCTGGATAGAGCTTCCAGTATGACGTTGAATAGAAATGTTGAAAGCGCACATACATCCTTGTTTTGTTCCTGATTTAAGGGACTTAACAGAAAAAGCTTTCAGTCTTTGACCATTTAGTGTGATGTTACTATGGTTTTTTTTAATAGATGCTTTTAAGCAAATTGAGGTAGTTGGTTTGTATACATAATTCATTTTTGTTTGTGTATGTGTGCATGTGCACTGAGGATGGAATCCAGAGCCTTGCACTTGCTAGGCACGTGCTCTACCAGTCCAGATGCTGGGTTTTGACAAAATCCGTTTTCTGTATCTACTGAGATGATCATTTTTCTTAGTGTGTGTGTGTTGCTACAGATCACACCCAGGGCCTTATGCCTGCCAGGAAAGCACTCTACCAATGAGTCACATCCCAGCCCTGAGATGATCATTTATTTTTGTCCTTTATTCTATTGGTATGATGTATTATATTGATTAATTTCTATTTTTTGAACAAAACTGATATTTGTGGGATAACTTCTGCTTGTTCTTTTTAAAACTTCTTTTCAAACTTGATTCCCAGGCTTCTTCAGCTTAATTAGCTGCAAATAATAAATCGTATATAAGTAAAAACTGAAAAGGGCTGCAGTGTCCTGGCACTGAAGGTTTTATCCATGGGATCAAACTGGTATTATAGGAAAACCAAATTCTTAGGGAGTGAATCAAATGGAGTAGAGACATAGGACAGAATCTTCTTTTGTTCAACAAATGACTTTTGATGTGGCAATGCAAATGGAAAGCAAGAGTCAGATGCTAGTAGTCCTATAAAGGATGAATAGTCAGAATTGAGGATTCAACGAGGAGGTCAAGGAAAGAAATCATTGCTGACTCTCATTGGAACCCTGGTGACTTGGTGAATAGGAATCAAATTTTCTTTTGGCAAAGATATACAGGGGAATGAAGCCGTGTACTGAAAGTGACCAGTCAGAAAAATCCACTTTAGATTAGAATTGTTATGGACAAATGGGATATTGGGGCTAAAGTTTCAGTTTAGATTTACTAAGTTTAGTGAGTCATCTTGACATGTATGTAAAATCATTTACCAGTTTGTTTAGAGAGGCAGAATGTAGCTCAGGAGAAAGTCGAGAATGGGTGTAATGGTTTGGGAGCTACTGGCAGAGATCCCTGAAGGGAATTATGCCTACTTGAATTTAGAGGAGTAGGGTGGGGGCAGTGGAAGAGCAGACAGTTTAAAGGGGAATTAGTGGAAGAGAGGCCTCAGGTGGATGGACAGAAGGAGACTCTCATCCTCTCCATAAAAGTGTCAGTGACAGTGGCACTTGTTGCAGAGGGGAAGAAGAATAGGAGGGATGTGTGCAGAGACCCATGATGTCCACTGGGGACTTTTCACTATTTTCGTTAAGGGGGTGAAATTTACATCATGCAGTTAAGGGCATAAATTCTGAAAGAAGGGAATGAGATGGTAAAGCTGTTATGTGGAGAAGTTTGGTGATGAACAATGAGTGGCTTGAGGCTGTAGCTAGGCGGGAAGAGATTCTCCTTGTGGGGAGAACTTTTTCTTGTGCGCGCGTGTGTGTGCGTGTGTGCGTGTGTGTGCGTGTGTGTGTGTGTGTGTGTGTGTGTGTGTGTGTGTTCTGGTAATAAGAAAGCAGGCAAGCCGAGAGGTAGGGATTGGAGATGTGGCTCAGGGGAGGCAGAGCAAAGAGATGTTTTAAGAAGCTCAAATGGTGGTATTTAGAGATTAAGATGCTGTTGTCTGTCAAGGTCCAGGACTGATGTAGTGAAGGTCTGAACCTAGGTTGTGGTGATAGAAATTAATGTTCAGAGTCATATGGCTACTAAGGGTGGGAACTGGTCTTGTCACCTAGTATGTTTGACATATAACTACTAAATGTATTTGGATATACCAAGAGCGTTAAAAAGTAGAGGTCCAGGGTTGAGGTAGTGAAAGTCTGAACCCAGGTCATGGTGATAGAAATGTACTGTACTAGGTTCTTGTGGGGAATATGTGTGCAAGACGTGGTCCCTGCTTTCAAGTAATTCACAATTTGTAGGAGATATAGAAAAAAAAAAAACCAGTGATGGGTAAGATACATTTAAAAAATGGGCTTGCTAGCAGATTGGATTGAAGTGAAGGACGAAGAAAAGCCTGGTTTCTGTAACAATGGTGGGCTTTGAAAGCCCAGGAGGTCAGGCAGAGGTGCAGGTCTGGATTGGGAGGGACACATGTCCATCTGGTGTGTAGCAGGGTATAAGGGGAGAAACTTCTTCTTGTTGCTGTCAGTGACCTGGAGAGTGAGGGATTCCTCTGTTTGGGGGACACTAGAACTGACACAATTAATACATTTTCTAGGAAGCCAGTGGCTAACCGCATTAGTTAATGTTGTATACAAGACAATTACCTTATTCTAAAGTGTCACATCCATAAAAACCTTCAGGTGTGTACCACCCAAAATAGCAAATAAATAACAAAAGCACAGGTTTTTGGAATTCATATTAAATTTTCATGAAAATCCAATTAAACCAAGAATTCAGATATTGAACCAAGTTCTTTCTAATAGTTTTAAATTGTAATAATTTATGCTACCACTAGATGTCACAAAGATTCAATTTTTTAAAAGCTCTTCAGTTCATTTTGGAAGATTTCTTTTGCAGAAATAAGGTTTTCTAGTGTTCACATAAGTATGACAAACTACAAATGTTCCTTGAATTCTGATGGGGTTACAACCTGATATGCCCATATAAGTTGAAAAAATTGTAAGTTAAACATGTATTTAAATACATCTAGCCTGCCACTCATCATAACTTAGCCTCAAACATGCTAAGAACATCTACATTAACCAAAATTGCTGAACACAAACCTTATATTATAATAAAGTATTAAATAACATATAATTTATTAATATACATTAGCCTGAAGGAAGTTTGAGGCATTGAATTAAAATCCATTGCTGGTTGATGGGATGCCACAGTGACAGGGTATGCATTTCTCTCTCCTGATGAGGCTCAAGAACAGGAAGTTAGAGCTGGGTGCAGTGGTGCATGCCTGTAGTCCCAGCAACTCAGGAAGCTAAGGCAGGAGGGTTGTGAGTTCAAAGCCAGCCTCAGCAAAAGCAAGGTGCTAAGCAACTCGTGAGACCCTGTCTCTAAATAAAATACAAAATAGGGCTGGGGATGTAGTTTAGAGGTCGAGTGCCCCTGAGTTCAATCCCTAGTACCCCCTGCCAAAATAAAGAATAGGAGGTAGAAGGCTCTGGGGCATCGACACTTCTGGTTTAGTAGGCATAGTGTTCTTCAGAAAGATATCAAGTTTTGACTGTAGAGTGTGCTGCTTCTTTTCATCACATTATTTTTCTCTAGCAAGCAAGAACATCCTGTATCTATCTGTCAGTTCATATGACTCTCTCATGATTGATGTCCATTTCTTCCAAAATCTGTACACCATTGCTGATAGCAACAAACACTTCCACCAGTTTCTTTGCCGTGAACTCTCTTGGTTCCTTGGGTACTTTTTCTCTGCTTTAACTTTTTTTTTTTACTTTTTTTTTTCTCCAGTTTGATCAATTCCTCATTGGAAAGCTTTTGAGTCTCCTCTTCATCAACATGCAATCCTAGTTGTCTCCCAAGCCCTAATACCTTGTTATTATTTCATTAACAGCAGAATCTTTGTCAAAACTTTTGCATTCATTTTTAAAAATTTTTTCTTCCAAATACTATTCATACATCACTGTTTGACTTCTCCCTAGGCTTCAGCAATATTTTGGTTAGCCCTTAGAATGTTATAAACTTTCCAAAACGCTGTAAGCTTTCAGCCAGAATATGACAACTAACTCAAGCAAACATTTGGCATAAATAGTATGCTTTGAACTCTGCTATCACACCTTGACCCACTGGCTGAATGAGTGCCATCGTGTCCAGGGACAAATACAGAGCCTTTGCATTAGGATGCACCTTGCTCTATGCTGCCGATGCCCTGCAGATTGAATGGTTGTTGTTTTTCCTGTAGTATTCTTTCAACTGCAGAATGAAATAGTCCAAAATTCAATTCAAGAAAAATGCTGATGTCATTCAGGCTTTATTGTTGTGGTAATAATAAATAGGAAATTACTCACATTCTTGAATGCTCTAGTGGTAGACAAAGAATGACTTTAATGTGAACTCTGCAACATTTCTCCCCCAAAGCAGCATCACACAGTCTTTGAATGCTTAGAAGCCTGGCATCGTCTGGGACTCTTGATGAATATACATATGCTTCATCATATGCTTCCAGAACAGGTTCATTTCTCCAGAACAGGTTCATTTCATCCACATTAAATATTTGGTTTTGCAAATATTTCTCATACACAATTATCCCATGCAGCTCTCCCTTAACACCTTCAGGACCAGCACTTGCTGCTTGCTGCTGACCTTCACATTAAGAAAATTAAACAGATGCCTTCTGAAGCGTTGATATCACCCGTCATTTTCTGCAAATATTGGCAAACTTGTAGGATCTCCAGCATGCTCTTTTAGCTCATGGGAAAGACGTCTTGCCCAAGCCTGTGGCATCAGGAGACTACGTGGCATACACTTCTGCATTGGGTCTTTCATCCACGTTGCAAGTAATTTTTACCTATCAGCATTTGGCCTGGCTGTTTCCTTTACAAGATGGTGGGTTAACCAATGATGATAATTTTACTGAATTACAGACTAACTCACTTCTTATCCTCTAAGCTATTTAAGATAGCTACTGTGAAAGTCTGAACTCACATGCAATGGCCATTTTTGGCATGTGGGCTTCATGCTGGACAAGTATCTTAAGTTACCTCTCAAAAGGAATTGCCTTCCTCCTCACCAGAGACAGGAAACACAGATGGGAGTTCTGTGGACTCGATGGCATGTGGAAAACACAGAACACAACATCCCAACATCACTGTGGAAAACTCAGAACATAATATCCCATCATCACTGCCAACACAGTACTCTGTCCAGTGTTAGTTGCTTTCTTCATGATGATGTGGCTGGCTGGGAGCTGTGACTCACTGCCCAGCCAACAGCAGGAGCATAATGGTACTGCACTAGTAGCTAGCCCAGGAAAATATCAAAATTCAAAATTTGAAGTATGGATTTTACTGAAAGCTTTGAAAAATCAAAGAAATCATAAGTTAAACCTACATGTCAGACCATCTCTACATCTTTTTACTTTAAAAGTCATTATGAAATAGTTCAAACATGCAGGAGAGTACAAAGAATACGTTAGCAGTATCTTTTTTCCTGACCCAAATTTATCAAATATTATCCCTTTACCATAAGCTTGAAGCTTTTCAAAAAACAAAACAGTTGATGTTCTCCTCATGCCCCTCCTCCATCCCAGTTCTCTCTTTTCTGGCCCACAGGTAACCATTATCTTGACATCAGCAGATATACTTCCCAGTTACACATCCTTGATGTTTTCATATACAGGTGTATTTGTTTATACAAATTAAAGACAGTTCCTTTTGAGTGTGATTTTTAAATTAATGTTCAGAGGTATCATTATATAGTTGTTATGCTACAACTTGCTTTTTCCCAGTATTTTCAAGATTTATGCCACCAATATACATATATCTACTTCATATGCATATATCTACTTCATTTATTGCCTTCCTCCTAGCCAGAAACAGGAGACACAGATGGAAATTTGGTGGCCCTAATAGCACGTTGTACCCATTCTTCTATTGATGGGTGTTTAGATGGCTTTTAATACTCCATTTTTGTATATACTTACATGCACACAAATATGTATATGTATATGTGTATATATATACACATATACATATACATACATACACACATGTATTTCTTTGTGCAAATGGGTGCATTTGAGGAAATCAAATTGCACACTGTCCCTTTGACTCTTAAGTGACACTGTATTTATTAATAAGCCAAGTTCTTTCAGACTCTCCTGTCTACAGAATATGTCAAGGCCATGTCCCTAGTATCCTTCTAATGCAATCTTCTGTTGAAACAAGCAAGAAGTTTCTCTATTAGTTCTGAAACTTCATCATGTATCATAATCTGCAGGAGCGTTCCTTAAAACCTGCTCCTGGCCTGAATGTTTTTGCTGATAGGTGGAAGCTAAACCACAGTAAAGGTGGGGAGGGGAAGAAGAGAACTTCAGTAGATTAGACAAAGGGGAATGAAAGGAAGGGAAATGGGGATAGGAATAGGAAAGACAGTAAATGAATCTAACATAATTTTCCCATGTATACATATGAAAATACTTAAGTTAACCTTACCATTGTGCCCACCCACAAGAATGGAGTCCTAATTAGAATAAGATCTATTCCATGTTTATATAATATTATCAGAATGGATTCTACTGTCATGTATAACTAAGAAGGACAATTTTTTTTTTTTTAAAAAAGAACCCACTCCAGGTTAAGTCAGTACATCTGGGCTGGTGTTGGAGAATATGTATTTCTAACACAATTCCAGATTCTGCTTCTGCGGCTGGTCAGCAATCACCCTTGGGAAAACGCAGTACTAGGGTATACAAGGCACACTTGCGAGAGTCTGGGCACAGGTTGTGTCCATTCTCAGGCTGCTAGATAATGCTCAATTGCTTTCCAGAGTGGTCATGTGAGTGTACACCCCAACTGGCAGGATAAGGGAGGCCCTGTCACATTACATCATATCCAATATTTGTTAATGTTACCTTTCAACAGTTTTTGCCCAACTTAGTATAACCTGGTAACTTCTTTGTTGTTCAATTTGCATTTCTTTGATTACTAGTGAGGCTACACCTCTTCTCATGGTTCTTGGACAACAGATTTGTTCTTCTGGGAAGTACATGTTCAGAGTATTTGCTTATATTCACTATCGATTTGTTTGTCTCTTTCTTATTGACTTTCTTTGTTGGTTATATGTGTTGGGAAATCTCCCAGGTGGCGGGTTGTCTTTTAACTTGGTTTACCATATTTCTTTTGTGGCAAGGACGTCAAGTTTGATTTTATATAAATGTGTCATTTTTCATGTATGTCTTGTCTCTTTTTTGTCTTGTTTCATCAATTGAACCAGTATTAATTCTGAAAACTTTTGGGATATGTAGTTTGATTTAGGATTATCTTTTCAAGTGAATTCCCTTAAAGTATAGCCAATGATGAAACTGACAATTTAAATATGAGCAAAAGTTATTTTAATACAGATTCAACACATTTCAGACTTTTAAAGTGTATCCATTTAAAAAATATAAATTTTATAAATGTATCTGGAGGATACCTTCCCAAAGGTAAATTTCTTAATATTCTTAAGGAATTCTCAACATTGTTTGCAATTCAACAGGTTTATAATATGTTTGCAATGATCCAAGTAGGTTCTTTTTTTAATTTTTACCCTTTTAGAATAGTGCATTTGTAAGAGTACACTTTTACTATTATACTGAAGAATAAAATTTCTAGTTCATTATTTGTACATTGGTGATATTGCTCAAAAATTATTTTTATAAATTTATTTGTTTATTATTATTATTTTTTTATGTAGTGCTGAGGATTGAACCCAGTGCCTCACAAGTGCTAGGCAAGCTCTCTACCACTGAGCCACACCCCCGGCCCTGAAAAGGTATTTTTAAAGCAGCAAATGAGCCGATCTATTGCAGTTTAGACATCTTAACTGTTTTCAGGCTTGCTGTTACATTGGCATTTTAATGTGCTGATGGAACAGAAAACTTTAAGGAGAAAGAGAAATAGTTTTTAAATCAGAACACTCCAAAATACATTAACACAGGCGACCTCACAGGCTGAAAGGTATGCTGTGAGTGACTTCTAGTGTAGCTAGGCTGATGGTGGGATTTTATGAGTTACAAGAAATGTTTACATTCTCCTGAGTGTCCCTCATGGGATCACCCTAGCTAAAGGGACATCAGGTAGGTGTTTACTTGCATCCATGGTATCTTGACATCCAGTTATCGCTGACATCTCTGTCTATTCATTTAAAAGGAAGAAGACACCTACTGTGAGCCAGGCATGGTACACAAGATACTTTGTATGATCTTGATTCCTTTTGTAGCACAGATACATTTCACAGAGGCAGAAAAGAAGTTCAGAGTATGGATTAGAGAGGAAAGGAAAGAGTCTGATAGAAGCTTCCGCAGAAGTTTGAGGGCACACCAACATTCCTGGTTTGGGAATGGTCCCCTGGGTGCGGGGACCCAGGTTGGCTTAAATAACCTAAATATTTTAGTTTTTTATTTAACTTAAAATATCTAGACTCCAGTGATATCATATTTATATGAAAAATGTTCCAGAGCAAATAAGAGAAAAATAGAATGTTGAGAGAAAACTGATACCACAACTATAATTATCTTTCTCTACCAATTTTGCCTTCAAAATGTTGTAACTCTGTTTTATTTTTTGGTTATGGGCATTTGTTTAGTGAAGAAACTAGGGAGAAGAAGATGACACTCTCTGTCTCTGTCATAGCCTTCCGTGGTACTGTGTAACCTTAGGCCAATGACATAATCCCAGTGAGTGAAGTGTGAACTGAAGCCACATAGTCTCCTGTCAGTCTGTGTACATACCAGCTTTCCTATCTGTGTTCTTGAGTTTATGGTGAATTGACTTAGAGGGAAATACACGATATTTTAAATTTTTTATAGATTTAATAAGGTCAGTTGAGATCATCTTCAGTTTTTAAAAATACAAATAATTTACATGGTTTATGATCATCAGGATTCTATTTCAGAATAGAGATTTTGTGTGCACTTAGAAGTCTTTAGGCATGCCAACAGATGCCCAGTAGAAATCTAAATTCCTCTTAGCAATGTTCTAAGTGAACAGATTTACAGTTGAGGCATCATAGTTAATTTCCTAAAACCATGTAAGTACATGTCAGTTCATAGAGTTGGCTTGGTGTTTTTCTATGAAAATGTTAAAAGCCATCCTATGGCAGGAGCTACTAGTAGCTGGAAAGAGAAGCCCAGAGAGGCACATGTAATTCATGATACTCTGTCTAACAGTTGAATCTCTACAGTCCTCCTCCTTCCCCTTCTACTGATGTTACCCTTGGTTGGCCAATCACATCCTGCTCTTCTATCCCACCCAGCCCTGTACTTTCCCCTCTGAAATTACTGGCTAATTCTGAACACGCCCATGCTGCTTTTATTTTTACCTCAGTTGTATATTTATCTTGGTGGATTCATTTGCTTGTGTAAGATGAATAGGGTTCACTTAGTGAGCCCAACAACCTTTGAAATATTGCTTATTTAATATACACTCATATATTATTAAAATTCCTTGTACAAATTGCTCTTCATGGTTTGTGACTATTTTTATATTTTATACTCAGGGGCACTCAGCCACTGAGCCACATCTCCAGCTCTATTTTGTATTTTATTTAGAGACAGGGTCTCACTGGGTTGTTTTGTGCCTCGCTGTTGCTGAGGCTGGCTTTGAACTTGAAATCCTCCTGTCTCAGCTTCCTGAGGTGCTGGGATTACAGGCGTGTGCCACCGCATGCACTATTTCAGATATTTGAATGCTCATTAAAAATGCATTTTTATATGTTGAGTGAGATGTTGACTTGTGTGTAAGACGGAACACCAGTATATTCATGGTAGGAACCTAGACTAGGTCCCTCATTTTCCCCCAGAGCACCAGCATCCACCTCTTTGCTTTGCCTGATACATCCTGGCAACACACAGTATTTGTATTTATTGTCATTATTACTTTAATCTGGAATCCTGCATATTTACCCAGGCTAGAAACTTGGAGGTCATCCCTGAATCCTCCGACTCCTTTCCTTACTATATTCAGGGAGGTATCAAGTCCTACCCCTGCTTTCTGACTATGCCATGTGATTTCCTGCCTCCAGGGCAGCCCTGTCTAGCCTGGGTACCACAAACAGCAGCAGTTAGCAACACAGTTTCTGTAAACATCCATACATGATTGTCTGCCCCAGGCGTAAACAGATTTTGCTCAAACCCCTTTATTTGTTTCTCTTTGTCATCAGGATAAAGTCTCAATTCTGTGTAGGAGCCACAGAGCTGTTCATATCTGGCCTCTGCCACCATCTCCACTATCCTCTTTTGACATTTGCCAGCTCACACTCCATTCCCCAACCTCATGGAACGAGGTTGTACAAATTGAAATGTCCTGAAGGTTTTATGCATTGCTCACCTCCTGGGGCTTCATACATATTCTTCCTGTTGCCTGGAACACTGATTCCCAGTGTCACCTGCTATACATGTTCATGTCCTTGAGGTCTAATGGTAGTGTACAGGCGGTGTTTAATTCATGGTCAGAGAATGGAGGAGTGGGATGGAGAACGGGAGGACAGATGGATGCCTGTGCAACTGGAGTGGAGCCTGCTCTGTCCATTGGCTCTGACCCACCATTCTTGCCAGCATGGCTACTGCCCAAACAACACCCCACCTGGGCATGTTATCTCTTATCCACATCTAATTTTCCAACACTCTTCTGTTTTTAGAGAGCCAACAGCTAGTCTGGCCCTGTGGTATAGTCCTAGACTCAAGAATAATTTTTCCTGCTAGGGTCAGGAATCTGAGCCTCCTCCTAGGGATTTGCATTGTTTATTTCAGGAGCTGCCTTCTGTTTCTCTTTGAAAATCATGCTTCTCGGTTGTCAGATTGCCTAGACCTTTCTCAAAAGTTTTCTTGTCTATAATGAAGACTCAAGAAGATGATTCTTGATTTGGAAGGTAGTTGATTATTTCTTCTGTGGTTGCACCTGAGGCTAAATCATGGCTGACACAAACAAAGAAAGCAACAGGTGTTGGCTCTGCTTACTTTGGACCATGCCTCCTCCAGGTTTTGATACCTATTTCAATCTCTTTACTTATTATATTCCTACTTAGATTTTCTATTTCTTTTTAAGCCAGTTTTGATAGTTTTTGTACTTCTAAAAATTTAACCATTTCCTTTTAGTTATCTTATTGGCATATAGTTGTTCATGGTATTCTTTTATGTATTTTTTTTATTTCTATGAAGTCCATTGTCATGTCCCCAGTTTCATTTCTGATTTAAGTTATTTGAGACCTCTTTGTTGTTCTCTTTTGGTCTGTTAATCTAAACATTTTCAGTTTTGTTACTCTTTCTCAAAGAATCATTTTGGCTTCATTACTTCTCTATTTCATTTACCTTCACTATGTATTTTTTTAAATATTTATTTTTTAGTTGTAGTTGGACACAATTTCTTTACCTTATTTATTTATTTTTACATGGTGCTGAGGATCAAACCCAGGGCCACACACATGCTAGGCAAGTGCTCTACTGCTGAGCCACAACTATGTATTGTTTAATTCTTTATGGGTTTATCTTTTCTAAAATATTTTTTTAGTTGTAGATGGACACAATATCTTTATTTATTTATTTATATGTGGTGCTGAGGATAGAACCCAGTACCCCACAAGTGTGAGGCAAGTGCTCTACCACTGAGCCACGTCCCCAGCCTAGGTTTATTTTGCTCTTTTGTTAATTTCTTAAGGTGTACAGTTAGGTTATTGGTTTGGGATCCCTCTTCTTTTTTAGTCTAAGGATTAATAGATATAAATATTAATTTGAATACCCTTTTCTCTGTATCTCGTAAGTTGTGGTATGTCTCTTTTCATTTTAATTCACCTCTAAATATTTTTGAATCTTACTTGTAATATTTTTTCTTTGACCCATTTGTTGTCTTGGTAGGGATCTTTTAAAATTTATCCTGCTTGGAGTTTGTTGATAATTCTTGAATATAAAGATTCATGTATTTCATCAAATTTGGGGGAGTTCTTGGTCATTATTCCTTCAAGTATTCTTTCTCTTCTTTTATTGTCTCTCCTATCCCTATGAAACTCTCCATTATGCATGTGTTGGTATAGATGATATTGTCCCACAGGTTTCCTAGGCTTGGTTTATTTTTCTTTGTTTTTAATTTCTCCTCCTCAGGTGGGATATACCAATTGGCCTATGGTATAAGTTTGAATATGGTTTGAGTGTACCCTCAGATGTTCTTATGTTGGGAGCTTGATCCCAGTGTAGTGATGTAGGGGGTAGAACTTTTAAGAGGTGAAGTCTAGTGGGAGGTTCTTGGGTCATTGGGGAAGATGTCCTTGGAAGGGATTAAAGTAGTTTTCATGAGCATTCATGAGAGTAAGTTGTTTTAAAAGTAAACCTGAACCCTGAATTACACTCTGCCTTCCTTTCCCACACAAACAAGCTCCTGCTGTCATGACACAATACATCATTAGGCCCTCACCAGAGGCCAAATCAATGGGGTTACCCAATATTGGATTTTGACTCTCCAGAGATGTGAATTAAATAAACCCTTTTGCTCTATGCTGTTGTCTTGTGTCTGCTGACGAACCCCTCTAGTGAAATCTGTATTCCTTTTTAAAAAATATTTTTAGTTGTAGATGGACACAATATCTTTATTTTGCTTTTTTAAAATTTAATGTGGTGCCGGAGATTGCACCCAGTGCCTCACATGTGCTAGGCAGGCAGGCATTCTATCACTGAACCACAACCCCAGCCTGAAATCTGTATTTCTGTTATACTTTTTGGCTCCAGAACCCAAATTTGGTTTCTTTTTATAATTTTTATCACTATATTGATATTATTTATTTGTTTCCATTAGGCTTCATCCATTTACTGTGGTATATTCATATATGTACACAGAAAAGGTAGATTAGATTCATTCCTCTGTTCTTGTCTTATCCTGTTTCTTCTCCCTCCCCCTCAGTCCCCTTCATCTATTCTACCAGTCTTTATTCTATCTTGATGGGATTTGGTTAGTGTCTTGTACATATGACAACCCCCCTCCCCAACTTCTTTAAGTAAATAGCAGAAAGATCAGTAGAGCAGAGGGAAGACGACAGGGAAAGGGAGAAGGGGAGGCAAAGGGAAAATACTGGAACTGAATTTGAGCAAGAAAAGAAAAGAAAAGAAAAGAAAAGAAAAAGACCACAATATATTTTTGCATTCTTTTCAGATTGCTTCTGGGTTAGGGTATTATTTAATGCTTAGCCAGGCCATTGACACCTCTGCCTAAGCCTTCACTTCTTTTTGCAGGATTTTAGCCTGAATTTTAGCCTGAAGTCATACCTTAGAATCTTTTCAGGAGGGCTGTGGCTGTGGCTCAGTGGTAGAGCACTTGCCTAGCACATGTGAGGCCCTGGGTTTGATTCTTAGCACTGCATATAAATAAATAAAATAAAGGTCTAGTGCCAACCAAAAAAAAAAAAAAGAATAAATCATTTAATAAAAGGATCTTCTCAGGCCTTTTTTGAACATATGTGCAGCTCATGAGCATGAGCCTGTCTTGATTCTCCAGAATATGTGGTATCATTTTTTTTTTGTACCGGGGATTGAACACAGTGGCACTCGACCACTGGGCCACATCCCCAGCCCTTTTTTATATTTTATTAGAGACAGGGTCTCACTGAGTTGCTAAGTGCCTAGCCATAGCTGAGGCTGGTTTTGAACTTGAGATCCTTCTGCCTCAGCCTCCCAAGTGCTGGGATTACAGGCGTGCGCCACCACGCCCGGCTGATTATGTGGTATCTTTTAAAAGTCCTTATTGCCCAACCCCATGTATCTCCTTTCCAATCTTTTCCTTCCCAGTATTTTTGGTCTGCCCAAGTCTCCTGCAGACAACATTTTTCCTTCAAATGTATTCTGCAAGCACTCACTGCCTGGGAAGCTGGTCCAGTCCTGGGACTGCTCAAGTGGAGAACAAAGGCCAGCCCTTGCACCCCATCCCTCAGGGAGTCATCAGACAGGCTGGATGAGACACACAATCATGGTTCTTTGAAAATGGCATACCATGTGCACCCTCTGTCATTTGCAGCCTGGACAAAGAGCTTGGGCTGCCTCCTTCACAGCTGCCCTGGTCTGGAGAGAGGCGGATGGTAGGTAAGCTGTTTTAATGCTGTAGTCCTTTCTTTCAGCAGTGGAGCAGCTTCTTTCCTCATGGAGCTTTTCTCAAGCTCTTGACAGGCCTCTTATCATTCCACAAAAGTTGCGTCCAACAGTTTTTTCTCATTAGATGCTATTGTGGAGCCCTGGAGTTCTCTATGCCACCATTTTTAGTGAGCTCACTCCCTTTTTTACCTTAATGTATTCTTTATTCCATCTAGACATATTTCTAAAAAGTATGTTTTAAAAAATGGTGTTAATTTTTATGAAAAGGGTATTAATATTTTATTTGGCCCTTTTTTGATACTGAATTCTGTACTGCCATGATTCTTCCTTGTCTTTGTGTGTGACAGTGTGGTTCATGTTTTGACTGCTGAGAGAGATTGCAGAGTGGGACTGTTTCTGGGAGACTGATTTGGCTTTCATTGTGTAAATATTGTTTGTATGCCTTAACTAGGGATAGTTGGCATAAGAGATTGCTCATTTTTCCAAGTAAGAGTCAGGGAGTAGCTTTAAAATACCTACCATGTGCAACAAGGTACTCACCTCTGGAAGGTCTGTTTGTGTAAGATGGCAAGCCCAGCTTTGGCCTGACTCAAATATGAGATGATATGGAAGGGTGCAGAGATTCCTATACATGGACCTGGAGATGGAGGGGGAGAATTCTAGTGCACTGAAGAGTAATTGACAGGTTTTGTGAAAAATTGAATATTGATGGTAGCTAATCAGGAATTAAATCAGCTTCTCAGAATTTCAAGTGTTAAAAGTGAAAAGATGCATGTTTTGGGGAAGGAATGATTCTACCAAGAAAGCCACATGGTTTTGAAAAATGACAATGCATAGCTGGATTTGCCTTCTATCACACGAACTTGCAGAGTCTGTTTTTCCTTAGGTTACTCCTAAATCAAGGCAAGAGTCTTAACTCTTTTTTCTGAAGTTGGATTCTTCTTCCTACAACCTTGCTTACACTTTCCTGCCAAGCTCTAACTCCCATCTTCACCTCCCCCAACACACATTTTTGATTGATAGGTGCATATACTGATGGGATTTGTGGTTACATATCCACACATGCACACAATACACAATAGAACAACATTTTTTTTTTGTAATTTTCATCTCATTGCCTCTTCAGTGCTAGTCACTGCTTGAAGCATCCAGCGTCCCAGACCTCTGTGTCCCTGCCCAGCTCCCTTACCCTGTAATCCTCAGGTGGCATTGGGCAATGATTTTCTGCTATGGCTCTTGACTGAAATTGCCCCTTTCCAGGGTCTCTCTGCCTCCCACCTGCCTTCCTGAATTCCATCATTCCAGTTCAGGTCCTGCTTTTTGCATGAACTCTCTCCATATTATTTTTTCTTTTCAAAAAAGTTCATTGTTCATGAAGTGTGTCTCATTTGAACTTTTTACCCAATGAAGGTCATATATCATGGAAATTACCTAAAATTTTAAAAAATGTACATTCTAAATCAATTTTATTTTTCTTTTATAAATAAGTTATCCAGTTTCTAGGATGACATACATGGGGAAAGTCTGCATTTAAATTAATTAACAAGACCAAAAAAAAAAAAAAAGATCTTTCTGAAAATATTCTATGCAGTTACTATGCCATTTAAGTCAGAGGAGCTTCTAACTGAAGTTTAGAAATGTCTGCATTTAAATAGCTCCTGCATGCTAACTCATAATAAGCTGGGGTGGGTGGGTAGGGGGGATAGAATTTCACTGGATTAGAAAAAGAGGAATGAGGGCTGGGGTTGTGGCTCAGAGGTAGAGTGCTCGCCTAGCATGTGCGTGGCCCGGGTTCGATCCTCAGCACCGCATAAGAATAAAGGCATTGTGTACAACTAAAACAAATAAATATATAAAAAACAAACAAACAAAAAGAAAAAGAGGAATGAAGGGAGGGGGGGATGGGAATAGGAAAGACAGAATAAATCAGACATAGTTTTACTATGTTCATATATGACTACACAATCACTGTAACTCCACATCATGTATAACCACAAAAATGGGAAGTTATACTCCATGCATGTAAGATATGTCAAAGTACATCTTCTGTCATATCTAAATAAAAAGAACAAATAAAAAATTTTAAAAAATAAATAAGTAAATAGTTCCTGGACACGGTGTCTCTGCATCTAGAGTTTCAGGTCGTCAGAATTGCCCTTTCTTCTCTTTGTCACACGGCTATCAGGCATGGCAGTATGGCTTCCAACAAAGGGCACCCTCTGGCCAGCACCCTTCCACCAGTCCTGCTGCTTCATGGTGCTGCCAGGGAATCAGATGCCCTCAAAGCTCCTTCCTTAAACTTGTCAGAGTGGCCTGCACACATTGCCCACTGGAAACGGTTTTCACTTTCACACTCAGAGACTCATTAGGAGTGAATCTGGCTTTCAGTGAGATCTATTTTCAAAGCCAAGTGTCTTCTGAGACTTGTCAGTGAAGTGTCAGAGTCGAAGGTTGCTGCATGGAAAGTGAGTTCAACTGTGGGTCTTTGACATTGAACTTGAGTAATCAGTGGGGCTGGGGGCATTAGGACAATTCATGCGTAAGGGAGAACAGGACAGTCTGTGCAAAAGGTAAGATTCAATTTGCATTTATGATGGCAAATTAGGCCTAGGAAGTCCTTGTGGGTTCAGCTCTCAAAGCAATTATGTCTTTGCCAAGATCTGCTGATTCTTTCTGAAGTAGATTGAAGCTATGATTTTAACTCTTGAGTGGATTGCTATTGATTTTATCTAACTGGAAAAATGTATTCCAGAAGTGAAAACTTTTGGCTTTTTCAGCTTTCCCAGGGCCTTCCATTTTATCTTTTACAAAAATATGCCTATGATAGGTATGTTCACTACAGCATTATTGAGATATTAAACAATTGAAGTTGAAAATATTCAACAATTGAGGAATGAATGGTTAAATAATTTATGGTACATCCTTATTGTGGAATACTAATCGGGTGCTGAAAATGAGGTCTATCTAGTTGAGATGTGAAAAGAAGACCTTGTGGGAAAAAGCAAGATGCAAAAATAAATAAACAAACAAATAAATAAGTATGTGTATATATGTATATATACATGTATATATACATGTATATACATACTTATACATACACACAAACATATACACACAATGATCTTTTTTGTTCAGAAGAAAATCATGGGTATGCATATAGAATTAATCATACTATTTTGCAGTATTTATTAAATTTTTTGTTTGATAGCAGTATGCTCAGCATTCATCATATCTAAATGGCCTAATTTAATTCCCACAACAATACTATGAGGAGGGAATTATTTAACCTGTTTTATAACTCAAGAAACAGCAGGCTAGAAAGGCTAGAAGGCTGACTACTAGGCAGCCTAGTAGGTTAGAGGCAACACTGGGACTCCAGCTTAAACCCTGCACTTCTAACCACCATGCTCTGTATGTTGTTTCTTAACACTTATTTTCTGAAAGAATATAAAGTTTCCTAGTATTTACTAGGTATGTTATAAGAAACTCATACATGATATGGGTACTGAACTAAGGTCCTTCCCAGATCCTTCGCTCACTCTGAATTGATGGCCAGGCTGCACGAGTGTCTAGCATACATTTTTGAAAGTATCACTTCTCTGCACATGACATCTCCTATCCCTGGTACTTTCCCACCCAGTGATATTGTTACTCATTTTGGAATTCAAAGGGTGGTCATTGCCTTGTTTTCTGTCTTCTTGCTAGATCTAAGAACTCTGTAAGTGCTTGACACTTGAACTTCATCTTACTCTTCAGGCAAACTTAGAACAGAATGGCTGTCATGCAGTTCTAACTACTAGCTAACCTAGGTCTATAGTTCAAATTAACCATTAGCTCATATTTTCTCTAGCTTTGAAACTAAAGTACCCAAAATAAATTTACAAAGGGACAATGATGTTGAAATAATTTAAGCACACACAGGACAGGTCCTGTGTGCTGTCAAGGTTGTGTTGTTTAAAGTCCCAATTTGATTCCTCATTTGTCCATCCCTTCCTGGTGCCCTTTTCCTCTCTGAACTTTTAGCAGTCTTGTGCCTAAGCAATTTAGTTTTTACTCTTTTTTAAAGGCCTTTGGTCAATATGTGTATGTAGAATCCCTCACATTATTCCATAAGAGGTCGCTTCAACATTGTTTTGATTCCCTGGAGGGATCATGCTGGCCAGTTGGCAAAAACTCAAGATTTGGTGCACTAGAATTTATGCCAGAAAAACATTTTGGAACTGCTTGTTTAAGAAGAACAAAGGAGGTTTGGGTCAGCAGACTTACTAGTTGGAGCTATTGCCTCCTGCCTTTTGCTTCCTACAGTTCCACTTTTGATGCACAAGGTTGTGGTTGATTACTTTTTATTGCATTCTGTTGGAAACTGGTTTCTCTACCTGTACTTATTCTCTGTGATCTCAATTCTCTATTATTCCATAAGTGTGAGGATACAGCTAGATCTGAAAGTAGGAGAGAACGAGATAAGAGATGCTGTCACTTGGTACATGAACTAGTTATAATTCTGTTACCTATTTATTTGTGTCAAGGCAAAAATAATGCAGAAGTTATGTGAACAAGATGTTTATCAAGTGCGTAGAAATAAATGCACAGATGTTTACTTTATTCTCTGATGATTTTACTGTAATGAATGTGTCTCTCAAAAATCCTTTTCCAAAAGAATCTATTGTTCTCCATTACCTGTCCAGGTAATTTTTTTAAAAAAATTCTTACCTGATAATATGCCTGCCAGCTGCTTAGAGAAGTTAACAGTCTAGAAGAGTTTTCTGTTAGCAGAAAAATGAGGACTCAAAAGTTTTTCTTTTAAAATAAGTCTGTTGTGTAATATCACAGTTGGTTCAGAGTACAGGTGTATGCTCCTGCTGTGCCCTAAGGAGGTGGTGGGGAGTCCGATCCAGATAAGATGTTGGGGAGGAGGGGTAGCACCCAACAGCAAAGCCACACAGTGTTGCAATCTAAGCCTAAACCATATCTCTGGGAAAGAGTTTCTTGCTGCTTGTTTGTATCTGAGTAACCACTGACCCCTTCCCCCTGACAGCTGACCCTTCAACATGGGCTGTTAACCCTGGAACAATACTGAGATTAGCTGGAGAGCTGAAGGGAAGTCCCAAAGAAGCTTCACTTCTGCAGAATCTAGACAGCTTTCTTTACCTTACATTGACCAGATGCCTAGGGTTTGGGCAACCAGACTGGAGGATTGAAATTCCTCAAGGTAAGAAGACTCCCCTCCCAGGAAATGGACTCCTCCAATGTTCTCACATGATTATTCAGGCACTTTCACTTTTCCATATATAGGAGTCACTCAGGAGCAAACTCAGACCAGCTGAGGGAGTGACACATCCTATTCCATCCACTCCCTCCCCCTCGCCCATCCTCACCTTACTTTCATGTGCTCACTGGGCAGTTAGGCAGAAGTAATCTCCGTGGCTCTGCCAACCACAAGCCTGTGGGTCTGTAGGAAAAACCCCAGGTGAAGTCACAGCACTGAAATTGTTACCTGAAAGGAACAGAGTGGAAAAGTGTGAAAAATGAATGGACCTGTGGATGGCTTGTGTGACTATTCTCTAAGTGAAGAAGGAGCCTTCATGTTCACATCAGAATCTGTAGGAGAGGGACATCCGGGTAAGTAGGTTGTCCTGGAATGATTGGCAAAACCTTCATTTCCAGCCTGTATGAAGGCAGTCACTTTTACTAGATGTCTTAAAACAATGTGTGTGATTTACTATAAGGTGTCTCTGGAGAAACAATATATAATAGTTTTGTAAAACAGTTACTCATTATGAAGCCAAAGGTCCATGCACAGTTGCCCACCACTGGCATCTCAGCATAGTGGGGCCAAGACAGAACAAGCAGTTGGTTAGCTAAATATATATTACATAAAAAATGTATCATCAGATCTTAACTTTTTATAGTCTTTTTCCCCCTAAGCTTTAATTTGTTATCAATGTGCAATTTAAGCCAACAGAAAATGTTCCCCAAACAAGAACATAGATCACTAAGTTTTGCATGTAAATCATGTGAGGTTAGAAATGATCAGCCCTGCCCTGCATTCTGCTCAGTGCTGACATAGATTTTCAGTTGCTGGGGGTCTTGTTCATTCTCTAAAAGGAAGACTGATGACTTCCAAGAGGAAGAAAATCCAAGCATTGTTTTGGTCCCTGAAAGGTGGGAGGACTTGATATGGGGAAGTGGGAGAGGCTTCCTTGGTGACAATGAGGACAATGCTCAGATATTCAGAGCTTCAAACTGTAGGACAAAGTTGTCTAGCTTTGGGGCATATCAGCATCATTCAAGGGCTTGTTGAAACTCAGGGTCTTGGATCCCATCCCCAGAGTTTCAGATTCAGTATGTTTTCATAGAGGCTTTAGAATTTGCATTTTCAACAAGTTCCCAGGAGATGCTGATACTGCTGATGTGGGAAACACACTTTGAGAACTGCTATTCTAGGAGAACTTTGGGGGCTAGATACACTGATGCATGCATATAAGCACTCCTTCAAATTCATTTGAGAAGTTGAAGTGTATGTTAACTGATCATTGGTTCTGCCTTTACCATCTTCCCTATTCTTGTTCTTTCTCAAAGAAACTTAACTTTCATACCTTTTAACTTGGCATTGGACATTTCCTTGTAGTACTCCTTCTGTGTGTGTTACCCAGTGGCCCTCAATCAGAAATAAACAATTTGCCCTCTTTCCCTCAAGACCATTTTGTAACGTCTGGAGACAATTTGGGTTGTCACAACTATGGGGGTGGCAGGAAGATGCTACTGGTTTCTATTAGATAGGCCAGACATGCCACTAATTATCCTGCAATGAATAAGACAATCCCATAACAACTATTTGGCTCAAAATATCAATAGTGCAGCTATTGAAAACTTTGCATTAGATTAATTTGTAGGAGACTTAATTCAATGTAAATAGTTTCTTTCATGTGCACAACTTTATAGTTTCTAGGTTTACTATACTTATCTCAGATAAGCTGCTGATATCCAACATACTCTGCTCAGCTCCATGGCCTATAAAGATCATTTGTAGGTTAGGAGAAACATTTGTCCCACCTAAACGAAGTAGATTCTTCAGCATGCAGTGGCCAGTGGTCCCAAGCATGGTCCATTATACATAACAGCCGTGTGCTTCAGTGGACAGAAAATGAAAATCTCTGCCAAGCCATTGTCTTTTTTTTTTTTTTTTTTTTTTGGTACCAGGGATTGAACTCAGGGGCACTTGTCCACTGGGTCACATCCCCAGCCCTATTTTGTATTTTATTAGAGATAGGGTCTCACTGAGTTGCTAAGTGCCTCGCCATTGCTGAGGCTGGCTTTGAACTCGCGATCCTCCTGCCTCAGCCTCCTAAAGTGCTGGGATTACAGGCGTGCGCCACCGCGCCCGGCTTAAGCCATTGTTTTGTCTGCTTAATGATGGCCCACCAATCTGTCTGATTCCCCTCTTACTTGCCAAGGTAAATGAACTGTCCAACTAAGTCAGTTTCTTCTAATGTTTGGTGACTTTCTGCTTGTCATTTCAGGGCTGAATTCTTCTCCACTAGGAAGATAAAATTCATGTTTCTTGTTCAACTTCCAAGAAAAGCAACTAGTAGTTATTGTAAGCCTATTGCGTGATACTGATAGAAATTTTGAAAGCCTAAAAAGACTGTTTTCTGTCAGGCATTTATGCTATCTGTACTGCTATCTCAACAAGCTCACCGAACTCTGGTTTTATACCTATAGCAATTGTTTTTCCCTACCCAGAGTGGGACATGTAAGCTGGGTCCTTCAAATAAGCAGAGATATTCATAAGCAGCCTGTGAAAACTTTTTGCAATACTGATGAGCTGAAGTCTTAGGATATTTTAGTCAAAGGAGGCCTTTGTTGGTAGGGGTGTACAGAGGCTATGGATTTGGACATGTCTGGATTTACAACCAGTATCTGCCACTGGAAGGATAGAGAGGAAAGCCCAAATATGTTTAGGAGTAGTTTCTGAAGGAGAAATTAGAAAATTCATCTTTAATGGCAGATTAACTAATATCTTTAATTACAGAACTTAACATTTGCTGTTGAGAGCTGAACAACTTGATTCTGGATCTGAATTCTTAAAAACATATTAACCTACTAAGAGGAGCAGACTCATGGGTATTTTGAACACTAAATGAGATGTAATATGTGTAAAAAGAGGCCACTTTTATTTCTTTGTGAGTATTCACAGTTTGCATAACCCTAAAGCAAGAGTAGAGTTTTCCACAGTGCCATTTAGTGATCCACATATTAGACCAGGTAGTGTCATTAAAGCCAATCGTTGAAAACTATGATCAAAACCCAGCTCCAGTTGAAACCCTGTCAGTCCTACCTTGACCTAGCTGTGAGGACATTTGACTCTCAGGAGGCCAAGTAACCAGAGGGAGGATCTGAGAGAAGTTGATGGAAAAGTTCTGTAGAACAGCAATGCTATGTAGGGTGCGCTTGTAGAATTCTTACAGGTGGAGCCATGTACGTGGGGGTGGTGTCTTTTTTCCCCCATATTTTTATTGGTGTATTATTGTGCACCCATAATGTGTAGTATAGTGCACAAAAGCCCACAGTGGTGTGATTTGTTGTTACATATTCATACGTGCACACAATATAACAATACAGTTTGGCCCAAACCATCCCCTGATAGTTCCCCTTTCCCTTCCCTCCTCCTTCCCATGGTCCTTTTCCTCTACTGATCTCCATTCAAATTTCCATGAGATCCACCCCCACTTTATTTTCCATTTTACTCTCTAACTTCTACATATGAGGAAAACCACATCTTTTGACCTTCTGAGTTTGGCTCATTTCACTTAACAAAATATCCTCAAGTTTCATCCATTTTTGGTGATGTCTTATACATGGTGCTTTGCATCTTATGGAACAGACAGAGACATGCAGCTGTTTTGTCCCATCTGATTTTTCATCAGAGCACTTAATCTAACTGACATCAATAATAATTTAAACTTCTATTTCTAGGATTTCTCCATATGTTAGAATTAAAGGGAATGTGCTCAAGAATGAGAGATATTTTAGTTAAATGAATGTATGCATGTGTGAATTGTCTTAGATTCTCCAAAGAGTTGAGTTTGAAATGTATTTCATTTTTTAGGAAATGCTATGACTTGATATAGTGTATGTCCTCCAAAAAGTAGGCAGAAATGAGAAGAAATAAAAATTTGAAAATATTTCTGATTTCTTGTATTTAAAAGTGTTCTTTAGCAGGTGAGTTTGATATGTAAATTGACAATATCAAATTATTTCAGTATGTCAGTTTGTTATACCTATTATTTGTATCATTCTTACTCATGTTTGTTCTTGTTCAGATAAGATCTGTGACCAGATCAGTGATGCAGTGCTGGATGCCCACCTCAAGCAAGATCCCAATGCCAAGGTGGCTTGTGGTAAGAGACCCCACCCATTCCTGCTGCTAGAGACCTGAGTGGATTGCACTGAGGGTCTTAGTGGGCATAAGACCATGGAGTCATTCTCTTGAGTTCCAAAGTGGTGTTCTCTGGTCTGCAGAAGATTTCTTTATCCCGTGGTATTCTGTGTATTGGAACAGGGACGAAAAACATTTCTAACCATGAAACATTTTGGCATTAGATATCTCAGCCATGGCAAATGGCAGAAGATTGGGTATGAGTGTGGCCTTCTGATACTCATCCTCCTGGGAGCAGGGTGGCCACCAAACCATGCTTTCCCTCAATATAGGCATGGGGAAAGATGACTTTGTTCAGAAAACCTCCAGATGGTAAGAAAGAGCTTGAAATAATTGTAGCTTCCCAGGTGGTCATGAACTGCAGCCCTATTTCAGGAGCCTTTCATGGCTGTGCAGATATCTGGCTCGTCTGGTTGTTTTTGCTTCTGGTATGACTCAGGTTTTCAAACCCATTTAACAGAAACAGGAAGGCAGCATCTTCATCATTTGTCCATAACCAAACCAACAGCTTTCCTAAAGGATGTCAATGTTAAACTAGCATGGAAATGTCAACGCAAGGGAGCCCTCGCTCACCTGCATCATTTATTTTTTCCTGTGCAGGATGAAGATCTTCACTGTTCTTCCCAGAATGGGTTCTTTGACAGCAAACTCTTGACCCAGGTTGAGGTTTTAACAGAGCAATAGAGCCATGGACTCCAGGTCCTGGAGTGCCCAGGTCCAACCCATGGTGCCAGCTTCAGGGCCTTGGCCAAGGGTATGGCACAGGGATGCCAGAGCCCCACTGTACTCACTCTCAGTAACATGTCCTGTCCACTGTGAAGATCCACCTTCTCTCTCTGGTGGCATCATAGCTCCTGTATTGAATACTTCAGAGACCCATGTCCCTCAAGTGTAGATCTCATCCTGATGTCTTTGTAAATAGCTGGAAAGAAGGTTGGCCTTTCTTTCTTTTTTTAAAAAAATATTTATTTATTTACTTTAGTTGTATACAATGCAATGCATTTATGTTTACGTGGTGCTGAAGATTGAACCCGGGCCACGCACGTGCGAGGCGAGCGCTCTGCCGCTGAGCCACAACCCCAGCCCAGGTTGGCCTTTCTTGATTCCACTCTCTACAGCCTGCAGTAGAGCTTCAGTGAATTGGAGTGGGGGGTCACATGCATTCACTAGTTCATTATGACAGCTACATACAACCCCCAGTCTTATTATCCTCATGGAATAACTGTGGACACTGAGACTTGGGTTAAACAAGGTGTCCAAATCACACAAGAAGTGATTATTTGGTATAAAACTGAAGTGTAACAGTGAAGCAGCCCCAATCAGGGAGATGGCTATTGCGGCTAGCTGGAAGCCATAAGTTCCACCTGATAATAATCATATGCACCTGTAAATGCACGTGACGCACTCGCAAAGCTAAAGGTATATAACCGGGTGAAAGCAGTCAGAAGGGATTCATTCAGTCAGTCGTTCAGTCGCTCAGTCAGTCAGAAGAAGAATTCGGGTCAGAAGAAAAGAGTCAGAGCAGCTAGAACGTAGTCAGAAGAAGAAAACCAAAGAGATATATAGAGAGAAGAAATTGTTGCTGGTCAGAGTCAGCCTGAGGCTGCGAAGAAGAAAGAAGAAAGAAGAAGCTCTCTCTCTCTCTCTTTCTCTTTCTCTCTCTCTCTAAGCTCTCTCTAAGAAAGTAAAAGTAAAAGAAAGTAAAGTAAAGAAGTAAAGAGTCAGTAGTCAGAAGAAGTAAGGAGTCAGAGAGATTGCTGAAAGAGCCAGTGTTAGAGTTTTGAGAGATAGTTAAAGCAGAAGAATAAAAAAACCTTCTTTCTTCTTCATTCTGCCTCCGAGGTTTTTCTCCCGTGGCGTTGTTGCTCCAAGTCAGGAAGCAACATAACAGATTCTCTCTGAAGCCTAATTCTTCAGTATTTGAAGATGCTCAGTGCTTATGCTGGATCAACTCTTTTTATTGACATAATTTTCTTTCTGGAATTAATTCCTCATAAGTCCTCTTGTGAGTCCTTTTCTCCATACTGGGAGAGGTCTAGGTACTTGAGCTTCCTCTAGGACACACGGCTGCTAACCTCTCCCCTTCCCTTTCAGAGACAGTGTGCAAGACAGGCATGGTGCTGCTGTGTGGGGAGATCACCTCGATGGCCATGGTGGATTACCAGCGGGTGGTGAGGGACACCATCAAGCACATTGGCTACGATGACTCTGCCAAGGGTGAGGTTGGGCCCCTGGGTCTGGGATCCATGTTGGTCTCATCAGAAAACACCTCCTCGAAGCTGTCAAATCTGAGCTTTCAGTTTTATATAAGTATAAACCCTGCCAGAAGGAAAAACCAAAAATGTTTCCTAGACCCATCTGTCAGGTTTTAGGTGTCAAAGGCTCTGGAAAAATTACAAAAGTCTGACTGTGTATGACATACCTGGTAGAACCAGCATGTGCCTGTCTCTTGTTGACTGGTGTCATCTGAGGTCTTACTTCTTGGTGCTGGCAGAGGCTTTGGAAGAGAAAGAAGCACAGAATGGAGGGAGCTGCTCTCTGCTGAGGATGTCTCTGCCAGGCAATGGTGCTACATTTTGCATCATTTGTCTTCATCCTTACTGAAACTCTGATGTTCTTCTTGTGCAGATGGAGACTTAGATACTTACCTAAGGTAACACAGAGAAAGGCCACCAGGCTTGAAATCCCTGTGCTTTCCACCAAACCATGCTTTCCCTCATTATAGGCATGGGGAAAGATGACTTTGTCCAGAAGTAGGCAGGTGAAGAAGACAGGAGGGCCCAGGTTAGCCCTGGTGCCAGATGATGCAGAAGCCAAAACCCAGGATAGAATCACAGGTCCTAGGATGGGATTGAGGAGAAGCACCAGTATAACCAGGTGAGGGGGGAAAGCTTGGAACATCTGAGAGCCTGGAAGCAGATTCCAGGGTCTGAGCTTGGGCAGGCCAGGGAGCAGCATATCCTGGAGGTATTTCAAGGGCCCCAAGTATGATGACTGGGTGCTGAGGACTTGTGTAAAGCACCATCATGAGCACTGCAAGGGCCATTTATTCAAGCTGGCCTCCTGTGAAGGGTGCTGGGCTCCAATTCTTAGAGATTCTGTGATAGCCCCTGGTAGTAAATATTTAGGAAAGTTCAGGTTTTTAAAAGAAAAGTTCCTTTTTAGTCTCTGTTGGCTTGGTACTAATTCTGTGGAGTGAAAAGTATAGTGATCTTAGGTAATGGCAAGAAGGTCTACTTTCAGAACAACCTGCTGATACTCAGACCTATAATAAAGACTCACAAACAGGATGATGACTGTTGGAAGATGCTTATTTCTGCATCTGTCACATAATGATTGTTTGTGCCTTTGTCAAATCTTCGTGGGTCAAGGAGGAGATTGATGCCCATGTGCAATGTTTATAAGTGAAAGAGCCAATCACAGTATGAGACACTCAGTTCAACCATAGTCTGAGTTGGCCCAAAGCATTCATGAGCAATTAAGTCACTAGAATGTGTAAGCGTTTTCCAGGAATGTGTCAAGAATCACTGGAAAGAGAAGCAAGGCTTCCAATGAGTTTCCCCCATCAGGACATGAGAGTATTCCTAGAGGGAATGCATTGTTCCAGAGCAACAGCTTCCTGAGACGTCACCATGCAGAACCTTCCTCTGTGCATCAGGAAAAGCCAATTTGCATATACACATTTAGACCTTATTCAAGAGCAAACCTTGTTTTCTGTAGCAGAGAAATTTTCCGGGAGGTAATGTCCCCCAGTAAGAGATAAGTGACAGAGCACCCAGCTTTGGCTAAGTTGGGCTCAGCTGGTTGAGTTTCCCTTACCCAAGCAGGCCCATGGACTTGTGCCTTGGCAGGACCAGTTGCTCCTTACCTAAAGGGGAAGAGCCCTTTTCAAACTCTTCCTCTCTACCTTCAGTTTTAAAATTTGCTTCCCCAAATCTCTTGAAGCCCCTGCTTGTTTTTTGGCACTGGGAAGAGTTATTATTTAGACAGAAAGTAATCAGGTAAAATGTGAAATGTCTAATGTGGAATGAGGGAGTCCTTTCACAGCTCTCTAAAGACTGGCCATTGATTTTCACTCTCAACAACAGTCACTGGGGAAAGATGGGTGCAAAGGGCAAAGATGACCTATATTCCCAGGGTGGAAGGACTGACTGCCTGGCCTCAGGTGACATCACTGACCATGGAGAGTCTGTGGTATAGTAAACAAGGAGGGAGCCAAACTTGAAGAGTAAATGTCCAGGGACTTTGCTGAAAGCCAGTAGGGTTTGGGCATGTGTGTGGGCAGGAGCACTAC
The DNA here is from genome assembly GCA_025594165.1 of Tamias sibiricus. Classification (NCBI taxonomy): domain Eukaryota; kingdom Metazoa; phylum Chordata; class Mammalia; order Rodentia; family Sciuridae; genus Tamias; species Tamias sibiricus. The sequence continues at coordinate 126,261,482 of CM046663.1, read as the reverse complement.
AGCAGAGAGACCCAGTAGAGGTGCAAAAGCATGTTGTACTGAAGACTAACCCTAAGGATTTCTCACAGCAAGAGTTCTGTTGAACAGAGGAGTTTCCATTTTATTCTCTGGCAGGAGATGCACCATCTGAGGCTTGAACATAAACAATGTAGTGTTGGCATTGTGGGTAGGAGAACAGATTGGAAAGGGAATGGCTGTTGGGGTTCTGGGGAATAGTTTAGTGAGCTCAGGGTGAGCATCTGTGTTTAGCTCCTCATTCTCACAGTCCCTATACCTGAACCCAGTGCATCTGTAAGGGCCAAAAGGGAGAGCAACATGCTTTCCATGCCTAGCAGTTTCCTCCAGGGCTACCTGCAGTGGGCTACAATTTGCAAGACATCCTTGCACCAGCACCCAGCATGCTGGTCTCACGTAGTCTCCAGCTCTGTGCCTCAGCTTTGCAGAAAAGGCCTTGGCCCCAGGGGTGTGGTTTTTCCATTTGCTGCTGGCCCTGTGAACATTTCAGAATGAGAGAACCCAGGCTCTGGGGGGTCTCTCTACAGTGGTTCATCCACTCTGTATTTTTTCAGTAATTTCATACTTGGGTTAGTCACCTGAGCTTCTGAGTGACAGTTAAGGCCCTTGATCTTTGTTCAATGCAGCGATTTTCAAACTGGGTACTGGGGATGCCTCTGGAAAAACCTAAGGGACAGGACCAAGAGTCACACACCTGTTTGTTAGCCAGTGTTACCTGGTTTTTATGCTGTGGTTCCATGTATACTTTTTAAACCAAGGTATAATTGAATACAGTAAAATGTACCACAGAGAATTTTCTCCGACAAAAGATTGTGTGGAGAAGATACATGGCCTCTCCATACTATCCAGGGTGGCAGCTGTGAGCCTAGACAGATCCCTGCTGGTTAGAGACCACCTACCCCATCACAAAAGGACAGGTCAGGGATGAGCAGTCCACCAGAAAGCTGGCAACCCCTGTCTCTCTGACACGTGTCCCTTCTGCCTAGGCTTTGACTTCAAGACCTGCAATGTGCTGGTGGCTCTGGAGCAACAGTCGCCAGATATTGCCCAATGTGTACATCTAGACAGAAATGAAGAGGATGTTGGTGCAGGAGATCAGGTACATCAACATTGTGGGAGCTGTGTGGGGACCTCACTCCAGTGATCTCACTTTTGGACATGTGTTGAGGAGCAAGCTGAGGAAATTCATACGCAATGGATTAGTCATACTACTAGGGAGACCCATCATGCTGTATGAGAGCTGTAGGGGAACATGCCCACAGAGACTTGGACATCCCTGCTTCATGGCAGTGACTTCAGGGGGTGTGGCCATGTTGTGTTGTGAAAGGCTATGATTGCTCATATCCCTGAGGTTTTTCCAGAGGCACCCCCAGTACCCAGTGTGAAAATCACTGCATTGAATGAAAATCAAGGGCCTTAAATGTCATTTGGAAGCTTAGGTATCTAACCCAAGTATGTAATTACTGAAAAAATACAGTGGACGAATCAGTGTAAAGAGACTCCCAGAGCCTGGGTTCTCTCATCCCACCCCCTCCTAGAGTGCTGGGGACCAGGGATGATGTCTCTCCCTTCAAAAATGCCCAGCACAAAGTGTTCCATGAAGGAGGCATCCAATAAAGTTGAAGCACTAGTGAAATTTTAGATTTGGAGAAAACCATGGTCCTGTTGGTCTAAGTGGATGTTGCTTATGGTTCCCTGATGTTTGGCTGCAGGGTTTGATGTTTGGCTATGCCACTGATGAAACAGAAGAATGCATGCCCCTCACCATTATCCTTGCTCACAAGCTCAATGCCCGCATGGCAGATCTGAGGCGTTCTGGTGTCCTTCCCTGGCTGAGGCCAGACTCCAAGACTCAGGTAAGCTGCCTCCTCAGTAAATGTACCACAGAGAATTTCCTCTTATAAAAGATTGTGTGGAAAAGATACATGGCCTCTCCATACTATCCTGGGTGTGAGCAGTCTGGGCACTCAAAGAATTGTCCATTTTGAAAAGAATTACTTATTTGAAAACTCTTCCACTGTAGATGTACCTCCCTGCCTGCCCCCACCCCCTGACAAAAACATTGCCCAAATTGTTCTAGATTTTTTTTTCTTTTTCTTTTCCTTGTTGTTTTATGTAGATTCCCCACTTCCTGCCACAGACTTACTTCTTAACCAGTCTCAGACATATGGGTCCCTGCCTTTGTACATGCACAGCTCTCCACATCTTGAGAAGGCTGTCTGTGCTGCCTGGGTCTCACTGTGGCCCTTTTGCTTATCTTTGTTCCTCATAAAAGCCCTTTACCTGCACCAAGTCCAGGGTCAACCCTGTGGGCCCTGGCCTCTCTCTCACTGCTGTGTTGAAATCTGTCCTGCAGTCCCTATTTGAAGGTCAGCAGTGATGCAAGTATTAGCACATGTGAAGGCCTCCTGTTGCCCTTCAGCCTCCATGGCCCTTCCCTGTTTAACCCTGATGACCCCAGTGGCCCTTTTCCCAGTGGCCTCCTGCACTGGCTCTCTTCCACTTTCCAACATGTCATCCCCCAAAGTCTTGGCACCTCTTCCTCCATGTGCTCCCTCCCTCTGTTCATGCTTGTGGGTCCCACTTGCCCCTTCACACACTCAGCACCCACATCTGCCTACCTGCAGGTCCCTCTGGATCAAGAGCCCCATTTCTCACCTTTCTAGCCCATGTACCTGAGAGCCCACTGTGTGTGGCCCAGTGTCACCTGTTTCCAGTTCTTCTCAGTGCCCTCTCTGTCTCCACCCTACTTGTGAACCAAAACTTTCCCTGCAGAGCATACCCTAGCTCCAGCCCACCTTATGCCAGAGCTGCCCCCTGCCTATCAGGGCAGTGTCAGTGCCCTCCCTTCCAGAGGCTCTCCCTGCTTAGAAACTCCTACAGGCTTCACTTCAATTGTCTGAATCTGTTCAGTGTTTTTGATAAGTTTCTGCTTTCTTCTGATGTCACTTTGGAATTCAAAGCCTCATAAGGTCTTAGAACTTCACCTTCCTCTGTCCACACCTTGCCCCATATTTGCTTAAGTAGCACCATTTCCCTCTTGTGGTTTAGTGCTTCATATCTGTCCTCCTACCTTTTGCCTTACTTGGGTCTGTCACTTGCCTACAAGTGGCCAGCAAAGTTCCCATCTCCTCCTGCATGCCATGGCTGGTCACCACAGATGCACCTTCTCTTGCTCCTGTGCTTGGAATTGGCACATGTGGTTTCATAGTTCAGCATGGTGTGTGTGGCTCTGTCCTGTTACTCCAGTGGCACAGAGATGCCTCCTCTCTCCCACGTGTGAGGCCACACACAGGGCAGAAGTACCTAGGGTCAGAAAGTGTGCTCATGGCCAGAAGAGAATCCTTCCTTAGGGCTTCCTGTGATATCCACATGGCCCCCAAGGTGGGAGGTGCCATCACCACCTCTCTTGTTGTTTTTGGAGGCCGTGGAGCAGGGGAGCTAACACAGGTAGATTGTGGTGGTACTAAAAGAAAGGGACACAGAAAAGTTGGCATGCCCTGGAATGGTGCTAGGATTTAGAAGCAGGATAGAGATTCACAGAGAAGGAAATTCCAGAACAGGGATGGAAGGAAGTCAGTGGAGCTGACTGGACTTCCCCTTTTTGGGTGTAAGAGTGAGCAATGGAGGATCCACCTCTCTGACTAGCTGAAATAAGAAAGGCCTCCCTCATTTTGCTTAGATAAGAAATAGAAGATGTCCAGGTCTAGGATCATTGAGGAAAGTGGGGAGGGTGGCTCTTTTAGGGCTTCCTTTCATGTGAGTATGCACTGAATTCTCTTAAGATGCTGATATGGATGCCAGGGTCTACCTCACTCCCCTGCCACAGGTGGGCTGTGAGCCAGCTCTAGTCAGAGGGTGAAGGTTGGCTAGTGGTGCCCTGTATGGCTGGTTGGAGAGCATCGAGTGCCTGATGCCCTCCTGGTGCTCCCTTGGTGCAAGTGGCACTGTGCCAGGAGCAATCAAAGGCCTCCTTCCCTATGCCCTGTTTGTAAAGGATTTTCACCATCTAACCAGTGTTGACCGTGAACAGGATGAGTCTTTCCACCTGAACAAATTCTTGCTGCTGATACTGAGAATTGGGTGGCAAGGTGATGGCTATTTTTGTACCTGGTCAGAGCTGTGTTTTCCATGGTGTATTTTTCCCCATATCTTGCTGACATGAGGAGATAAGAACAGTGCTTGGATCCCTCTGCTCTGCCACCCAGTTCTTGCCACTCTGCAAGGACACTGCATGCAGTTTGCCAGGGTGAGGGGTGGAGTCCTGCAGGGGAGCAGTGGGAACAGGCCTGGGCAGCTCCTCAGAACCCATCCTTGTTCTGAGGCTCCATGCAGCACATCTGGTGTGAGAGCCTGCCCCAGAGTTTCCTCTCCTGGGAAACCCCATCCCACTCTTCAATGGGGCCCCATGTGTGGACAGCTGAGGTTTTAAGGGTTAGTCCTTGATGTCTGTATGCATCTGCCCATCTCACTAGCATCAGGAATCAGGTGGGCCAGGGTTTTGCTCTCCGTTCTTCTGGATCCCACCCTATAGCTCTTCAGACCAGGCAGGAAACAGAGCAGGAGTCAGCATTGGACTCATCTTTGGCATGGCTTCTAACATACAATGCATGCTCAACCATGCTCATTTCTATTCCCAGCCTCATATGCCATCCTCTTCACCTCCTTCCCACTCACTCTGTAAACCCAGGGTGCCCAGGCTGCTTTCCTTTGTCACTAACAGACATCCATCTGGGACATAAGGCTCCTGTACTCAGTGATGAGTCAGTAAAGTACAGGAGTCTCTGGAGAAGCATTTCATCTGTACTGCGGTGGAAATAACATGAGATTTTGGATCAGTCTGAGTAGAGTTTGGCTTTTTGGCCCTTCACAAACTGACTATGTGATGTCACACAAATAATTTCCCTTCCATTGCTTTGTTTTTCTCATTTGTGATGTCTTAAACATGAATTGATAATGTGCAGGATGAACACAGACCCAGCCAATCATGGTGGAAAGGAATGTTAGATTTGTGCCTGTGGCCTGACCTTCCTGGGCACCATAGGCAGGCTCTTTCCCTCTAGGTGCATTCTGCCCCTCCCTTCTTTTGGCAAAACTCCAAGGCACAGGCAGTCTAGAGCTTGCTTCCCACTCCATCTCAACCCCGTGGCCAGGATCCTGCTCATGTTGTCACTACAGCAGTCAAGTCTGATGGCCCCAGACACTCCCAGGGCTCCTCCACTAAAGGGGCTAGGGCCCTCCCATCAGACTCCCCTCTCTATCTCAGAGGCCCTTGGTGCCAACATATGTCTCTCTGGCCAAAGCCTTCTCTTAAACATTCACAGCCAGGGGCCAGGGTATCTCTGTTTCTTCCACTGATACATGGCCTGTGGATTCCTATAGTCACTGGTAGGAGCAGAAATACTTTGCCCCAAGGACATAGAGGATCAGAAGAGAGCTTTGGCCAGGGAGACATTTGTAGGCGTCCAGAAGCCTCTAAGATAAAAGAGAAAAAGGTGCCTACTGGGTCACAGCTGCAACTCAAGTCTTTAAGTCATGCTAACTGTGGTCACACATAGGAATAGCTATGCTGTATGCCCCATCGTACATAGTACCAAGTAACTTTTCAAACATAAATACATGTCATGTTAACTTTCTGAGGCTCTTTTGGGGGCAAGAGATCCCCCTTGGTGCCTGGGAACCCTGCCCGCCCCCTGGGTATCTACCTGGCAACCAGGTGCCATAAGCTCAGGCCTCAACCTCATCACACCTCCCCTGCACTTTTCTCATGGACAGGTGACAGTTCAGTACATTCAGGACAATGGTGCAGTCATCCCTGTGCGCATCCACACCATCGTCATCTCTGTGCAGCACAATGAAGACATTACGCTGGAGGACATGCGCAGGGCCCTGAAGGAGCAGGTCATCAAGGCCGTGGTGCCAGCCAAGTACCTGGATGAAGACACCATTTACCACCTGCAGCCCAGTGGGCGGTTTGTCATCGGAGGTCCCCAGGTGCGCTGGGTCTTGGCTACTGGGGTTGCTTATGTCTACAAGCACACAGGTGGCAAGAGATAGCTTTGAGTGGCTTAGCCAGGTCTGGCTGCAGAAAAGAGGTAAAGTCAGTATATTTTCTGTATATTTAGGGGCCTACTGTGTACCTGTCAGTACACCAGGAATGTGTGGCTCATCCCTAGGAGCTTCCCGCGTACCTGCTACCTGGCCATCTCAAATGCCATCCTACCTGCCCACAGCTGCCACTACTTCTCCCTGCTTAGGCATGCATCCTTGCTGTGGTGCCTACTCATGGCTGACCCCTCCATGGTGGCACTTGCTGGGTATCTGCCATGGCTGCCTCCAGCTCTTGTGGGCACCATGGTGGGACAGGGTTTTGAGTGGGGACACCTGCTGCCTGCTTTCCCCTGAACCACAGGAGTGAGGCAGTGGAAATTGGCTGAGCACCTCTGAGAGGCAGCTGACTGCTGCCAGGGGACCACAGCTGCCTTGCCACGGGGGTGAGCCCCATAACTGGCTCTGGGAGCAAATGTGGTGTGGAAACACAGGGTGAGAGAAGGGTCGTTCTTGCAAGACTTCTCAAAGCCTGGACACACCAATGTGAGCTGTGGATGTCCAAAAGGAGAGTAGAGAAAGAAGACTCTCCCTAAATGATTTAACATAGAGCCTCTACCCTTAAAAGGCATCTTTATGGAATGATGCTGCACAGGGCACGCTTGGAATGTGGGCAACATGGCATTTGCTGGTGGCACTAGCCAGGGTCATAGCCCAAAGTTGCATTGTTGGTGGTAATATTCCTGTCTGCTATTGGATTTCTCCTTATGATGGACTCAGAAACAAAAGCAGGGGGCATGGGGTGGCTGTGTCCCCAGGCAACTTCTGGCTCATCTTTTGTACTTTATAATGAAGTCTTGACAGTTTACCTGATTTTCAAACTGGTCTGTGACAAAACAGACAAAATGCTGAGGTTTCTGGTTAATTACCAGCCAAGGGGTCTTTGAAAAATCCCTGCTGATGACTTCCTTCTTGAGGACTTCCGCCCCCCTCCAGTCATTCAGGGGCTCTGGTTCTCATCTACTCCATTTCTTTCCCTGTGCAGGGGGATGCAGGTGTCACTGGCCGCAAGATTATTGTGGATACCTATGGCGGCTGGGGGGCTCATGGTGGTGGGGCCTTCTCTGGAAAGGACTACACCAAGGTGGACCGTTCAGCAGCTTACGCTGCCCGTTGGGTGGCCAAGTCCCTGGTGAAAGCAGGGCTCTGCCGGAGAGTGCTTGTCCAGGTAGGCCACCCCCCCCCCCACTCTGACTCCACCTGCGTGTCCATGATGATGGCCCTGGTCCAGCTCCACCCTGAATAAGAAGTTGAGAAAGCTACATATTTGCCAATAGTTGCGACTCTGTGTCGTGGGTTGGGTGCTGCAGTCAGTGCCCTGGAAAGGCGAGGGAGGCAGAGCAGAAGTGTTCAGGGAGATGAACATTACACAAGTGGCACTTCATGGGAGGATGAGATGGCAGAACCCAGGGGGCAGGAGAAGCGTGGTCCCTTGGCCTTGGCCTGAGGACATCCAGGTCTCTGTAAGAAGCTTCAGTGACTGAGCCTGGCCTTTCTGGAAGGTGTCCTATGCCATTGGTGTGGCGGAGCCACTGTCCATTTCCATCTTCACCTATGGAACCTCACAGAAGACAGAGAGAGAGCTGCTAGATGTGGTGAATAAGAACTTCGACCTCCGACCAGGCGTCATTGTCAGGTAAAAGTGCTGGGACCCTGCCCATCCCTTGCTCAGATGTGCAGCCCAACTGAAAGGAAAACAGAAAGAAGAACTTTCTAGCATCTCACAAGGAGGAGGTTCTTGAGCTCTTGGCCAGCACTGTGCACACCCCCAGCGCGGAATGTCCGGTTTTCAGATGGAGGGAGGCTGTGTGAGAACCCTGATGGCCCAGAAGATGTTAACTCCAGTGGGGCCATCTTTGAGCAGCTGGGATATCTCAGAAAAGTAATTGTAAGGCAAAACAGCTGGGAATTGAGTAGGCAAGTCCATTCCCACATGCTCTCATTTCTCATGCTCTTCCTGTTTTCTGGAGCTTGGCCCAGTGGACATTGGCTCGGGCCAGTCCAATGGAGTGGAGTAAAGAGGAGAAAGGCACCATATGGCAGAGTTCAAATCCTGGTTCCTGGTGCACCTGTGTGCTCAGCTGTCTCTGAACATCTGAGTTTCCATGTCCTAAGCTGTAGAGCAAGATGGTCCTGAGGCATAGGTAGGGCATGCACACGGGTGGTGAAGCCCCACAACTGCTCTTATGCTTGAATTCAGAGAAATTCCTTTTCCATTTATAAATGACCTTTTCTTCTGCTGAACATGCAGGGACTTGGATTTGAAGCAGCCAATCTACCAGAAGACGGCATGCTATGGTCATTTTGGAAGGAGCGAGTTCCCCTGGGAGGTTCCCAAGAAGCTTGTGTTTTAGAGCTGGTGGGAGCTGAGCCTGGCCTCACCCTGGATGCTCCTCTTCTGCAGAATCTGAACTCTCACATCTTCCAGACCCTCCTGGGACGTGCCTTCCCCACCCACCACCCCTCAGGGCAGAGTCAGCTTCCTTTAACTTTGGTCCATCCTGTTATCACCATGAATGGCAGGGGGCAGATGGCTTCCTGGGCGGGAGGTCTGGTCTCTGTGAGGGTAGTCCCGAATTTCCCCTGCCTGTCCCTCAGACAAGGTCAATGTTGATTTAGTGGGAAGGCTCTTCCTTTCAGGAGTAAAGTTCCTCACTCACCTCTTCCCAGAACCCGGGCCCTGGCTGGCTCCTCCACTCTGGGTGAGTGCCCAGGTCAGTGCAGTACACACACCTTGGGATCCTTGTGGGCCTGGGCATGCTGGGCCTCCCCTCCACACCTGCGGCTGCACTGCTGCGCCACAGCCTTCGCAAACCCCCTACATGGCTGAGTGTTTGCTGTGGATGACGGGCTGATATCTCCTGAGCACCTGAATGTGTGAGGATCCAGCTAAGTACTGATCTCACATATTCTTTCCAGCAACATGATGAGATAGCACCTTTTATTATCCCCATTTACAAAGGGGAAAACTGAGGAGCAAATTCCTTCACAAGGTCTCACAGTCACACGTGTCAGGGCTTAGATGTGATCCTAGGATCTTTGACTCGGTAGTCCCTCCCCCATCTCAGTCTCATGCCAGAAATTGACTTTTGCAATGGCATAGCAGATTGATATGAGACTGTGGCTTCTGTCCTGAAGGCCTGGGCCCAGGCTTACCAGGAGTTAGGGGATTAACACAGCAGCTCTTGATGAGCCCTGGGCAATGCTCTGCGAAGTCAGGATGGAACCAAGAGACTGTTTCACTTGCCTCTCTTGTTCCAGTAGAGGGTTCAGGCCAAGCTGGGCCTCTTGGCCCATTAGGCTGGGTTAGAGCCTTATAATCTGAGTCCCCTGATCTCTCAGGGGCATACAGGGCTCTGTGTTTTGGGCCTCCAGGGTACATGGTCTCAGTCACATCCAGACCCATCTGGGCTGCCTGGAATGGGGGCAGCAGCCAATCTTGGCACAGGAGGCCAGCCCTTAGGGGACTGGAACCCTGTGCCCTTCAAGTTTTTCTCCTTCTCTGGCCCTGGTGCCTTCTGCAGTCTGAGTGCTGTTGGAGTAAGTACGCAGGCCCTTCAGGGGCCCTTTCCAGGGCTAAGGCCAAATTACCCAATGTTAAATAGTGATCCAGTGCAGGGCTTGCTTCCTTGTGGTGGACTGGTTGCCTGAGATGTCATGAGGAGATTCTGCCTTTGCTAGGGTAGCTTTTTGGGGACACATTGGCCCATAGAAGGGCCTGGGAGGTCCTTGGACCCCTGAGTCTTTAAAGCTACTTGCTTTTCCTCTGTGGCTGGCACCACTTGCCTTGCCCATCCTCAACCTGGGCTGTACACAGCAAACCTCCACCTTCTCCCCAGCTCCCAAGGACGCAGGCTCAGGAAAGGGTCTCCATGACCCAGGAAAACACTGGGGACACAGCACTGGATCTGGCTGGGAGAGGCAGCCCAGGAAGCCTCATTTAGGGAGCAGATGCCTTGCTCCCTTGTGCCTTGGGGAGCACAGAGACCCCAGCACTCTCAATCAAGGGAGGGGAAACTCTGCAGAGGAAATAAAACACAAGCCCCAGTGGTCATCAAGCCCTTGAGTTAGTGAGTGACACAGAAGCTGGGGTCTCTCCACAGGGCTTCTAGCTGCCTCGTCAGCCTCAAGTCTCTTGCAGCAGAGGGAGGAACAGATTTGCAGGCGATCAAGTTCCTCTAACCTGGGCTCTATTTGGATTAAAAATTCAGAATTTTAAACTTTCCCTACCCTCTAGAGAAATAAGATCTTTTTTTTTTTTTTTTTTTTTTTTTTTTTTTGCCAACATTGTTTATATAAAAGTAAAACATTTATTTGTTCATAGTGCCTGCTAGGGTGGTGAATAAAAACTCATTAGGAGCAATTACCTTATGTTTAGTTTTTGTCTGCAAACCCCAGAGCTGATACCCCCATGAAATAATACCTGATGCCTCCATCCCCAGGAAAGGTGGGTTCTGCCCTTGGGTTACCCTAACCCAGGCCTATGTAGGGTCCCAACTCCACCATGGACTGCCAGCTAGCTCCTGTGTTGAGTCACTGTGTTGTTGCATTTATGCCTTCCTCTGAAGTAGGCATCCTTAGGAACCCCATTTTACATGTGGGGACCTGAGGACCAAAAAGCGTTGGGAGTATGGCCAGTGGCTCCTCAGTCTCAGAGTATCTCAGTCTCTTGACCACATACATGGTTGCCTCTTGTCCCTGTCTGTGTCTCCTTCTTCCACCCTTCCTGTGCATTAGTACAATAAGGTTGGCAGGAAGTGGGCCACGTTGGTCAAAATGTTGAGTAAGGCCCACTGCGGTGGCACATGCCTGTAATCCCAGCAGCTTGGGAGGCGGAGGCAGGGGGATCGTGAGTTCAAAGCCACCCTCAACAATGGTGAAGCACTAAGCAACTCAATGAGACCCTGTCTCTAGGGTTGGGAATATGGCCCAGTGGTCAAGTGCTCCTGAGTTCAATCCCCAGTACCAAAAAAAGAAAAAAAAAAAAAAAAAAAGGTTGAGTAAGTGAAGCAGAATGAAGTATGTAAGTGGTGTGGTCTGCAGAGGGAGGAGCCAGATCTTCTAGTGCATGCACATTTCCCTTTCCCATGTTTTCAACTATGAAGAGAATAACCAGTTTCCGCATGAGCTTCAGCCATGCATCACTGGGACTGGCTGGGAGGTGGGACCTATGAGTTTCCCACAGGCAGGCGGTCTAGGAAGGAGGCAGCTCTGGGACACAGGTGGAAGCAGATCTGTGTGGCTCTTCTCCTCACTGGAGGAGGAGGCTGACCTGGGTGCCAGCGAGGGAAGAGATATAGCAGAGACCCAGGACTGTGGTGGAGAAGAGAGGAGAAAGGCAAAGGCAAAAGACAAGAGGGCCTTGGTCTTGTGTGACGGAGACTCTGTGCCTTGAAAAGCTGCAATGAGATATTGCACATGACAGAAAATGACACACATTTTGCGAGAACACACGAGAACAGAAAAACCATTGGAAACACATTGTAATGACTGTTAGTGGAAAAAGGGCTTTATGGGCAGAAAAGGCAAAATAATTATTGGAAACAATAGAGTCAGCTTCTTGAGACATGAAGCCCTCAAGTGTCAAAATGCCAGGGAAATGAGGAAGTAGCAAAGGAAGGGAGGAAGGAGTGACCAGCAAGGAAGGTCAATTCTAAGTATGTGACTAGGCTGTCACTCCTCTGCATACCTTCCCAGGCCCACCTCTTTGCCCACAGTCTGAGTTCTGCTCCACCACATCTCACTCCAGATTCCCTGGCTTCTTTGACTTCTCCAGATAGGCCAAGTTCATTCCTACCTCAGGACCTTTGCATGTCATTCTGCTATGGATGCTTTCATCTCATCTCATCCTGTAGGTTTTGGATGAAATTTATGTTTCTGAAAAACCACTCCATTCCATTTCCAGTGTCTTGTTTAGTGTTTAACACAATATGCTAAAATATATTTCCTTGTTTAACTCCCTTGAGGCCCAACCCCCTCACTGGACCCTTCTATACCTGCCCACCCTCCCTTTATTCCTTCTGATTCTTTTCAGCCTCAGATTACAAATCAACTTGCAGAAAGATACTTCCAGATAACCTCCATAACTTATGCTTAACCCTATCTATATTAGTCAGCTTTTTGTCACTGTGACTAAAATACCAGACAAGAACAATTTAGAAGAAGAAAATTTTCTTTTGACTCATGGTTTCAGAGGTTTCAGTCAGCAGTCAGCTGGATCCATGACTTTGGGCCTGAGGCAGAACATCATGCGGGGAGGATGTGGCAGAGAAGAGCTGCACAGCTCAGGGCAGCCAGGAAGCAGCAAGACAGGGGAAGGGGCTGGAGAGAAGATGAACTCTTCCAGGACCCACTTCCTCCAACTGGGTCTCACCTCCCATAGTCCAATCAGCCATCAATGGATTAATCCAATGATGATGTCCAAACCCTCATGATGCACCACTTCCCGAAGCCCCAGCCCTGGACATGGCTACACTGAGGGCATGTGAGACTTTGGGGCACATTCCAAATCCAAAGCACAACACCACCTTTATCTGATGCTAAGATATCAAAGATTAAAATTATTTTTAAGTAACCATTTTATTATTAATAATGATGTTATGGCAATAATAATAGCTAATACACTGAAGATGATGTATGAAAATAAGAAAACTTTAGTCTTGTTGAGGTATAATTGATAAATAAATATTGTATATATTCAATGTGTACAATGTAATAATTCAATACATGCAGTAATGATTGCCATAACCAAGCTTATCAATGCACGCATCACCACATTTAGTTTTACTCCAAGTTAATTCTTTACCAATGTCAGTGCTGGCTTGTTTATGACTGTTGCCCCCAGGGCCTTGCTCCTCCCTACATCTGGTGTGTTCTCTCTTTCTCCTTCCCTCCCTCCTTCTCTCTCTCTCTCTCTCTCTCTTCCCCTCTCTTCATTTCATTCCTGGTTCCAGGACAGGGCCTGGCATAGAATGACTCTGACCACCTTGGAGAATGAATTTGAGATGCCCAAGGAGCTATTAGAAAAGAGATTCCAAAAGACTTGAGAATCTTGCCTACCTGTTATTGGTCCCTCCAGTCTCAGGTGTGTGGAGAGAGTAGCACTGTTTCTGTGAGAATTTATATAATGATCACTCAGCATTTCTTTCAACACTAGAAGTAACCAGGAGAGTAAAATGGCACACCCCCTTTCCCATAGATGGGTTAGAGGAGTGTGTCCTAACTGAAATGCAAAACTCTTAAGAGTCATCCCCAAAACTCATTTGATACTGAGGGGAAAAAGGGGAAAAAGAGACTTTTAAAAAAATTCTGAGTTGCTACGTGAACTGCTTTGCCTGAAAAATTTGGTCAACATTCTTCATAAGACTGCAAATAAAAATCTTAGAGTAGAATTGAACAGGTGACCTTAACTATTCCATTTTGTCAGAAATATAATTTGAATTATGTCTTTTAAAGCTGTTAGGCTTTTGTGTATAGATGTGTTTATGTATGTTACCCTCATATAATTATGACTGTGTGATAAAATTTCCCAAGAAATTGTATTCAAGTTGACTTTCAGATAATTGAGTATTCAACATAAATTAAAACTGTTAAATTAACACAGGCACCTGTTAAAGTCCAAAAGTAATGTGATAGAGATAAAACATCTAAATTATTTCTAAGTAAGTTGAAATACTGAAACATCAATTAATACATATAAATCCAAGTACTCTTATTATTATTATTTTTTTTTTTTGGTGCCGGGGACTTGAACTCAGGGGCACTCGACCACTGGGTCACACCCCCAGCCCTTTTTTGTATTTTATTAGAGACAGGGTCTCACTGAGTTGCTAAGTGCCTCGCCACTGCTGAGGCTGGCTTTGAACTCGCGATCCTCCTGCCTCAGCCTCCCAAGTGCTAGGATTACAGGCGTGTGCCACCAAGCCGGCTTGACTTCTTAAATTATATAAAAGGCTATATATCTATTTGGTTCTATTCATGTATTTTCATAAATTTTTGGTTTGCAGAAAAATAATTCAATATTGCCTTATTTCTGGGTTGTTGCTTAAAAATGTTGTTAAAATTTAAAAATTCTGATTAACAAGTATAATTCTCTGTGCAAAGAGTTTGTCTGAATTCAGAAAAGGAGTGTTTAAAACACAAATTTAAAAAAGGAATGAGGCAGAAATGAACTGGTTAAGTAAAAAAGGAGAAGAGAGCTGAAACAGTGGGGTTTTCACTGTTTCATACTGGACAGGGGAGTCAATTTGGCCAGGAGCCTTCTCCAGGGCAGGGCAATTTTAATAAAGAGATAACAAAATGTTCTGATGAGAACTCAAAGGGCCCAGGGGCTCCAGCAGACTTGAGACACCCAATCCACATTTCCCCACAGAAGCCCTGGGTATAACGGATGGTGGGGAACAAACTAATCTACATTAAATCTCTGGAGAAATTCAGGTTTGTTTATTTCCATAGCCATTGGAGTGTAGGGAACCCAACTCCTAAACATAGTGTCATGTATATGCCAGAATGTCCTGTTTTTTTTCTGGGCTGAGATCTCTGCCCAGGGACTTTTGCTCTAGGATGGTTCAATGTACAAGTTCCTCTGGAATAATCCCAAAGTTTATAGATGGTCCTGTTGGGACTGCCAGAGAAAAAGCCAGAACCACCATCATCTGAAATCAATAAAAAAGTGAAGACCAATGTTTGGGCAAACAGGACTCCAGGAAGAGCAATATATGCCCAACCTGTATAAATAAGTCATATGCTAAGACAGGAAACACAGAAGGGCATGCAGCCTATTTTCAAAAGATAATTAAGATCTGCCCACCATAATGAGAAGGTTCAGGACTTACACTCTGTAGTGCCAAGCCCTTATACTGTATTGACTAATGTGCCAGGAGAATATGTCTGGTCCTTAGAATTGGATTTAAAAGAATGCATTTTTCTGCATACCAAAGGCTGAGGAATAAAAATTTTGTGATAGAAATTATGGGTTAGATGTGAGGTGTCCCCCAAAAACTCATGTGTGAGATAATGCAAGAAAGTTTAAAGATGAAATGATTGGATTATGAGAGTCTTAATTCTAGATGGGGATTAACAGGGTAGTAACTGTAGGCAGGTAGGATATGGCTGGAGGAGGTGAGTTATTGGGGATGTCCTTTGGGGGTATATATTTTGCACCTGGCAAGTGGAGAAGCTTTCTGGTAACATGTCCCAAGGTGTTTTCCTCCTCCAAATCTTTCTGCCATGATGTTCTGCCTCACCTCAGTCCCAAAGCAACGGAGGACTGAGATCTCTGAAACGATGAGAACTAAATAAACTTTTCCTCCTCTAAAATTGTTCTTGTCAGGTCTTTTGGTCCTAGTAATGAAAAAAACTGACTAAAACACTGGTTACAACCTTACGAGAGACTCTAAAAATGAGACCTTTCCCACCCATGATGTCCTACCTTGCCATAGACCCCAAACAAGAGATCCAAGTGACTATGAACTGAATCTTCTGGAATGATGAGCCAAAATAAATATTTTCTCATTTGTAAGTTGATTTCTTAGGCATTTTGTCACAGCAGTGGAAATCTGATAACATAGAAAGGACACTAGAAAGGACACAAACATTTAATCACTTGCCAAATTTAATTTCATAAAAATGAAATGCATTAAGAAAAAAACACAAATAAAGGTAAATAAAGGGCAAAGATAAGTGACACATTAAAAAACATTTGCAATGCCAGATTGAATTAACTACACATCAATAAACAGGAAACAAAACCTCAATGGGAAACGGACAAAATATAAGAACAGGAATAAACAAATATAATGAAATAAAAGAACTACAAGAAACAGAAGTTCCTCACCTTAACATTTTAAAAAATAAAAACTTTTTTTTAAAAAAAATGCATTTTTCTCTTGGCAAACAGAGGGCAAAAACAAAAAGGAAAAAAAAAAAGTTCTTAAAATCCAGGGCTCACCAAAAAAAAAAAAAAAAAAAAAAGGAAGGAAGGAAGAAAATTGATATCCCTAAACATAGTTAGAGGGGTGTAACTTGGTACAAACTTTCTGGAGGGAAGTTTGATTCTTTCTTCTTGAAGTGTCAATGTCCTGTTCATCTGGTTAATCCTTGGGTCAGAGGTGCCATCAAATAAGGAGGAATTAGCCACCCAGGCAGAGGGTTAGGAGGCTGAGCTCTGGCTTGGAGGAGGCAGAAGGGCAAGACCAGTGTGTTCTGGATGGAGGAAGGGGGCCTTCCTGACTACTGAAGATCAGGGATCCCCTCTGTCCCTGAATCTGAGGGGGCTACCTTCAGGGTGTTCACAAAGCCCCACAGGAAGACCTTGGGATGCAGGCTCAGGCTTGAGAAGCCCACACATCCAAAGCTGCAGTGATTGAGCCAATCATGCAGCCTGAGAGGACAGGAATTCCCCATTGCAGGGGCTATTTAGGATCCCAAATGACAGAGGACACTGAGTCTCATGCAGGTAAGGACACTTCTAAGTAAAGAGCAGGAGCAGGCCAGGATGGGCCACCATTTCCCTCTACTTCTCTGAGATTGTTCACCCCCAACCTTGGCCTGGCCCCTGCTTTCTGAGGGACTGTTCCTGGGGCCAAAGTGTTCTAGGATCTAGTCTCTCCTTTAGTTCTGAGCCCAGTGTGTTCACCAGCAGAAGGCTCAGTTCTGGCCTCCCAGCTCTGCTCTGGCTTCTTAGAGGCTCCTCTGGGAAAAGTGTGGAGCACCACGGCCCCATCAGCCCCTGTCCCTGCAAGGACCCCCAGGATCTTTGTACTTCCCTGTCCCCTGAGCCCAGTGCCTCCTTTTGATGGGACAGTGGGTGTAGTGGGCAGGGTGAGGCCTCTTCACCTGGTAGGTGATCTTGAGATGTTCTATCTTTTTACTGGGGCTGAGAGAACCTGGTAGCCCACTCTGGTCCCCTCCTTCTGGTATGTCTTGTCCCTTTCAGGAGGCTCTTCCTGATGTCTCTACCTCCCTGAAATTGCAATTTTCTGCCTCTTCTTGCAAAAAAAAAAAAAAAATCATTTTGTACTTACTCTTGGATTTGGGGCATCAAATCCTTTAGATTCCTGAGTTCTAAGGTATTTTAATTTGTTTTTCATTTCTGTTTCTGTGCTTTCCTTATGTTTCTCTCTTTCATTTCTAACTTTCTGAGCTGCATGTTGGTGTGGGTGACTTCTTAATCCAAAATTTACTTCTGAAGTAGTTCTAAAATTTCCATTTTCTTGTTTTTGTCTTCAACTTTTCACTTGTTTCTAGTTTCACTGACAGCTAACTGCAGATAAAAATTTCTATTATTTGCACTTTTCAAAAAACCTCAAGATTTTTCTTTGTAATCCCAATGGTGAATTTTAATAAATGTTGTGTGATCACCTGCTGTTATCAAGATGTGGATTTGTATTTATTTCAATTAGTTAAATATTTAAATTTACATTGTATATATTTATATTTTAATTATATCATTCAGATGTTCTTGGTATATTCCTGGGATTTTAAATTTTCCTTAGGGAAGCAACTGATATGTGTGAATTCTAAGGAATGGAAAATGATGACTCTGTGCCTCCTGCATTCAGGCACTTACTCATTTCTTCCTCTTTTCTGCAAGGAAGTCAAAGGTCTGTGATTTTATTGTTGCTGTCCTCCGCCCCCCTTCCCTGGTTGCCAGACATAGGCTCAATTCTGGGCAGAGCCCTGTTCAGTGATCTCAGTGTTGTGACCCAGATGGCTTTGGTGGCCCAGGGAGACCTGCAGCAACCTGGGGAACTAGCAAGGAGCTTCAGCCTTCCACACAGCTCTTCTGTCTGTGATCCCAGGAGTCACCATGCAGTTTCTTGGCAGAAGAACCTTAGGCATGTGAGATCAAATATTGCTCTTCCTGGATCTCAGTGGGAGTGGGAAAGGTGTCATGGCAGGCATTGTTGGATGGTTATCTTGTTCAACCAGTGACAGAAAGATGTTTTGTACAGAGGGACCAGGGACCCACCAGCTGTGTCCCAGTTCAGTGTTAGTTCTAGTGAATTAGAAAGCTCTCATGATGTTTCACACTGGGATAGAAGAAGGTAGAAGCTCAGAAATGCCTAATGCCTGGACATGTCCACCTTGTGATCTGGGGCTACAGATTCAAGGATCTCAAAGAAAAGCTGGAAAAGCTGATCTGAATCTTAAATGTCTCCCAAAGGCCCATGCATTGAAGACTTGATTGGCAGCCAGTGGTGCTACTGGAAGGGAGTGGAACCTTTAAGAGGTGGGACCTAGTAGAAGGCAGTTAGGTCATAGGGGATGTACTCTTGAAGGAGATATTGGAAGCCTGGCCTCTTCCTTTCTCTCTATTTTGCTTTCTGATACCATGAGCTGAGCAGCTTTGCTCCATTCATGTGCTTCTGCCATAATGCTTTGCCTTACCATAGGCCTAAAACAATGGAGCCAGCCAACCATGGACCAAAATCATGAGCCCAAATAAACCTTTCTTCCTTATAAATTGCTTATCTCATGTGCTTTGTTTTAGTGATGGAAAGCTGACTAAAAGAACCATTTCTTCTTCTTGGAGCAAGGTCCATTCCTTGAACAGAAAGGTCATGATCATCATCTCTAGACAGGAGATGAAGATCTGAGACAAAAGAGAAGCAGTGATTAAATGTGAGCCTGTATACACAAAACCTCATGCATTTGTTAAGAAGCATTTGTCCCCATCCTGGACATAGGATTCGGCTTCCTCTGAAACAGAAAGTCCTCACTCTGCTCCCCTTATGTCCCATGCTGGCTGCCAGGCTTTCCCCTGCCACCTCCTCCTCCGTTCCCAAAGCCTATTTCCAGTGCACTTGTGTGTTGTTCATGGCAACAGGACATCCTCTTCCTCTTCCCCTCTGGGGAACCCTTGAGCTGGCTTTCAAGACGGGGTCATTATCCCCTTTATCTTTCCTCAGGAGCTGGACACAACCATTCAAAAAATGGAAATGTGTAATCTTCCGGCTTCAATGAGCCTCTATATGACCCTGGTGGTCCACCTCCCTAGTCATCACAAGCCCCTTTTAATTTCTCTCTTTTCTTTAAATGTATTTTAAAATTATCAATAAATGTTTTAGCTTAAAAACTTTTTATGTAATGTTTTACTTTTTCTCAAATTGCATCTCAGCAGAATTATAAATTTATGAATAGTACTTAATAAATTGCTTCTATTTAACTTATTATGATTTCTAGAACATACCAGGAGTCCATTTTAGTTTGAGGACACAGACCTCTGTTTCCTAAACAACATGCTATTATCTTGGAGCAGTTCAACCACCAGGGACTTTTGAAATGTTGGAGTACTTTGTGCTGATGCTTCTGTACTGTTCAGTGACAAGAGCAGAGGCTATTTGTCGCTTTCCACAGATGTAAGTTGATTTGATGACAACTGTGATATGCTGACTTTGTGGAGGGCAGGTGTGTGAACTGAGGATTCCCAGTGATCTGGGCTCAGCAGACTGGCTGCCTTCTGTCTGCCAGGACCCTGGCTAGGGTTGGACTGAGCTCAGCTGCTTCTGGCAGCTGGTTGGCATATGTTCTGGGATTCCTCAACTCTGCTCCACCTCACCAGGGCATCTGGACCATAAAAGCCTGCCACAGTGTCACCAACATCCATCTTTGGGCATTCTGCATCAATCCCTGGTGTCTGCTGCCTCAGGACCAAGTGTTAGGAAATGAGTGTTGCTGAGCCCAGCAGCCTGATTGTACAGGGCTGGATGTGGCTTATGGGCAAAGAGCAAAGTCAGAGCCTCTGGGTAACATGGTGAGCAGTCTTGGGAGCTGAGGTCCAGATTAGGTCAGCCTATAGAGTGGAAAGCCAGACTGAGCCTGACCGGAGCTGATCCATGGCTGTGGCCATTGTGGGCAGAACGTGAACTGAGGTCTTCAGAGAAACCTGAAAAGGGACTCTGTGGTTATGAAGGGCAAGGTTTGAACCAGGTTCCAGACCCTTCAGGTTGAGCTATCTCTAGTACACTGTAGAACCTCCCCAGCCTCAGTTTCCCCATCTGTTACAAAAGAGTAAAGATGGTTCCAGGCTTGAGGTAAGCCTGGTAAGGATGTGGTACACATAAAATGACTAGCCAATGTCCAGTATCTCACAGGTTTTCTGGAATGGATAGTGGTTCATGTTGGCTTCTCTAGGGCTATGGCACTGATGTGGTCTCTGTGGACAAATAAAGATTGGGACAAGCAGCCAGAAGGGAGACTCTGTTCCTATCAGACCAGGTCATGGGGGAAGCAGGGGAAGCAGGGGAGAACTCACTGGGAGACTTAGATAATTAAACTTCTCCTGTTCTATCAGGGCGGCTGATGCAAAGTAGCCCTCTGTGAATGTGGAGGGAACCAACAGGGAGAGGGATATAGGACCTTTGCAGTTTTTCATGCAGCCAGCAGAGGGCAGCGATGACCCACATATTCCCTGTGGATGATAGGGACTCCTTGGGAGTTCTGTGTATCCCATGAGGACCACAAGTTGCAGTAACCCATATGTTACTTTATCAGTCCAACCAGATTTCTCAGAATCTTGGTATACCTATGTCCCTCTCCTGTCCCAGATAGTGCTCCCTTTCTTTTGGGGATTTCTTTTCTTAACAGGTAAGGCTAATGCACACAAATGCAATTCCGGCTGTATTTATAACCTGTGTGTCAGCTGAAAGCAGCTGTTTCATGCCCATTCTTACAGGTGTAAGAACTAAGGCCCACTGCAGGGGTCACCATTATCAATGATAAGCAGAGCCCCAGTGAGCATGGAGTGGACTTTGGCATGCATTTACTTTCCCTTCCCTCTGCCCTGCCTCAGATGCTAAGCTGGTGCTCTGATGGGAGAGGGAAAGGATAGCTGGCCACCCTTCTGGTGTAAGGAGAAGTGGTGGCTGGCATCAGGCTCTGTTGGTCTGGAAACAATTATTTTTGGGCCCGAAGTTCTCTTTTTGGAGGAGGGCTTCAGGCTTGGGAACCAATCCTTGCTTGGGTCCTCCCAGAGCCCTTCTGCCTGGGGACACCAGCCCACATCCCTGCCACTGTCGCTTCCTGGTTCGTATTTATCCATAACAATGCCCTCAGGTAACTCTGTTACCTGGTACTGGTCCCTCTAGAAAACGACCTCCTGCCCCTTTGCTCTGTGCTGACCTGTTTTTGTCTGGGCTGAGGGTCTTTCTCCCAGTGGCATGTGGGGAACAGGTCTCTCCAGCTTGTAGGAGTGGCACATTTCCAGTACAGATCAAGTTTTTTCTACTCCCACATGCTCAACCTGAATTGCTGTATCTATCATCTTTTCAGCCCAATAAGGTAGATCATGTTGGTGTCTTCACTTTATAGATAGGGATTTGAGACTCCAAGAGGTCCAGGGATGTGCTGAGGGGTTGCCCATGCAGGTGGCCCCTCTGTCTTCTCCAGAGCCTTGCCCCACGTGCCCTTGTCTGTGTCAGGTTCTACTCTCCCTTCCTCCTTCGGGCTTCCTACACTTATGCTGGCACCAGGTAGCATTTGGGAAGTATAGTGAAGCTGAAACAAGTAAATGAAGGAAGAAATAAAGTCTATAAGTCTATGAGGTCTCTGTGGTGGTCAGGTGCCACAACATTGGGTCATACTTCGGAATGATGAAAACTGGTTAAGACTTTTCAAAATCGGATGCCTGGTCCCCACATGACTATTTCCCACTGAATTCTGAGGATAGGAAAAAAAAAAAAAAAAAAAAAAAGAAAGAAAGAAAAAAAAAAAAAAGAAAGGAAATGCCCATTTTTTAGGAATGTCTTCCTTTAAATTGGACCCTTCAGATACGATTCTGAAGGTTTGGCCTGAGCATCCAGGTAGATGCTAACTGCCTTGTTCACTGTTGGCCGATTGGCTTGGCATCAAGGAGCCTCCCAGCCCAGGACTCAAAGCCCCTCATTGGGAGTAGCTTGGGAATCTAGCAATCAATTCAAAGCTCTCTCTTTTCACAGAGTAGATGGCCAACCATTTGTCTAAGTCCCCCAGGCTGGGGTCCTGGAACAACCCATCTTGCAGTTTTCTTGTGGAGGCAGGTGAAGGCAGAACCTCAGCCTGGGAGCTGCTTAACACAGCTACCCCTCTCTCTATTCTTTCCTCCTCTCTTCTCCCTTTCCCTCCTCCTACCCCACTCCTCCAACCTGTGGGCATCCCATCATTTTGTATTCGAGTGTTGAAAAAGTGATCCATTGAACGACTTTGGTCCTTTTATCATGTCAGTTGGGCGTATTTGGTTTCTCCATTCCATCTACCTGGTCTAGGCGTCCCTCATTCAGTCACTAGGATGTAATCTTTATATATATTTTTCTTCCCCATCTCTCTAATAAAGGATTGTTGGAAATGTTTCTCCATGAGAAGTAGAACTTGCTTTTAGCAGAACCGGTGTCCTATTTGAAGTATGAGGAACTATGTCACAGCTTGCAGTACCCTTCCTTTACTTAGTCTAGATGCCCCACTCTCTATGATTTGGGGTGGAGGTGAATGCAAATTTCTTTTTTCACTAAACATATAATGTTTTTGGTCTCTCTGAGTGTCTTTTTCAGAGGAGAAACTTTTGGTTTTAATGAAGTCAAACTCATCCATTTTTTTTTTTTCATGAATTACACCTTGAGATTGCATCTAAAAAGTCATAGCTAAATCCAAATCTAGACTTTCTCCTGTGCGATGATCTAGGAGTTATATAGTTTCACATTTTACATTTAGGTCTATGATGTGTCTTGGTTTACTTTCTGTGAATGGTATGAGGTTGATGTCTAGCGTTTTTTATTCCCCACGTGGAAGTCCAGCTGTTCCAGTGCCACTGAAAGATGACCTGTTCTCCATGGTGTCACCTTTGCTCACTTGTCAAAGACAAGTGGGCTATGTTTATGTGGGCCTATTTCTGAGCTTGCTAGATTCTGTTACACTGATTTATTTCACTATATTTTCACCAATGTTATACTTTCTTGATCACATTTTCTTTTAAAAAAAGTTAATACTTAACATGTAAAAACATAAAAATCATACCTATTAATGGGGAACCATGTGATGTTTGCATACATGTATGCATTTTCAACTCAGGTAAAATATGTCTATTTCTTTAATATTTATCACTTCTCTATAGCAAAAACATTCAAAATCCTTTCTTCTACCTTTTTTTGGACATATATAGTACTCAGTCACTATCTGTAGCAACAGCACACCAGAACTTCTTACTCCCAATTGCAACATAGTAACCATTGGACAAACTTTATCCACCCCCTCCTTCTTGCTCTCCACAGACTCTGACAACCACCATTATACTCTTTATTTCTATGAGATCAACGTTTTTATTTTCTACATGAGTTAGATCATGTGGTACTTGTCTGTGTTTGGCTTTTATCACTTAATATAATGAAGTCTAGGTCCAGTTCTATTCATGTTCTCACAAATGACAGGGTTTCTCTTTTTATGGATAAATAACATTCCATTAAGTATATGCATGACATTTTCTTTATCCATTCATCAGTTGACAGACACTTAGATTGCTTCCCTTTCTTGGCTATTGTGATGGTGCTACAGTGAACACAGGAATGAAGATGTGTCTTCAACATGCTACTTTCATTTCCTTTGGTACATACCAAGTAGCAAGATGGCTGGATCAAATGGTAATTCTATTTTTAATTTTCTGAGGAACCTCCATTCTGTTTTCCATAATGACTACACTTATTTGCATTCTTGCCCAGAGAGTACAAAGTTTCTCTTTTCTCCACATTCTCACCAGCACTTCTTGTCTTTTGTTTTTTTTTTTTTTTTTTTTTTTTTTAGGTTTACTTTTTCCTTTTATTTTTCTATTAAGTGATTATAGTATTTTAAAAAATAATTATCAGGTGAAATAATCATTTTTCTTCCAAAGCCACTGAATTGAATACTTCTTTCCTTCCTCTACATCCATACTTTGAAAAAAAAAATAACTAATTGTTAAAAAAAGAAAAGGAAAGTTACTAAGCCTGCGAATTTGGTGCTGCTAGAAGTTCAGCATTTCCATTTTTATCTGGACCTTCCTTGATGCTTGACATTGCTCTAGATTATTTTTTTTTTTAAATTCAAAGTTATTGTATTTATAATAGTGGTATGCATTATAATTCATAATAAACATATAGAACATCTTTTTACATAACACTGTTTGTATACAATGTATATTCGTACCATTCAAATTTTCAATTATGCATTTAGGATAATGATATCCATTTTATTCAACTACCTTTTCTTTTTTCCCCTCCATCCCCCCTTGCTCCCTTCCTACCCCTCCCTCCCCTTTGACCATTCTAGTGTTCCTCTAATCCTCCTATGTATCCCGACCCAACACCACTGTGAATCAGCCTCCTTATATCAGATAAAACATTCGGTATTTGGATTTTTGAGATTGACTAACTTCACTTAGCATTATATTCTCCAACTTCATCCACTTACATGCGAATGCCATTATTTTATTCTCTTTTATTGCTGAGTAAAATTCCATTGTGAATATATACCACATTTTCTTTATCCACTCATCTACTGAGGGACATCTAGGTTGATTCCACAACCTACCTATTGTGGATTGTGTTGCTATAAACATTGAAGTGGCTGTGTCACTGTAATATGCTGTTTTTAAGTCCTTTGGGAATACACCCAAGAGTGAGTTGGTCAGGTCACAGGGTGGTTCCATTCCCAGTTTTCCAAGAAATCTCCATACTGCTTTCCATAACGGTTGCACCATTTTGTAGTCCCACCAGCAATGTATGAGTGTGCCTTTTCCCCCACATCCTCTCCAACATTTATTGTTGTTTGTGTTCTTAGTAGCTGCCATTCTGACTGGAGTGAAATGAAATCTTAGAGTAGTTTTGATTTGCATTTCTCTAATTGCCAGAGATGTTGAGCATTTTTTCATGTATTTGTTGATTAATTGTGTATCTTCTTCTGAGAAGTGTCTGTTCAGTTCCTTAGCCCATTTATTGATTGGGTTATTTGTTTTTTTGGTGTTAAGTTTTTTGAGTTCTTTATATGTTCTAGAAATTAGTGCTCTATCTGATGTGCATGTATTAAATATTTGTTCCCAATTAGTTGGCTCTCTATTCACCTCACTGATAGTTTCTTTTGCTGAGAAGAAGCTTTTTAGTTTGAATCTATCCCATTCATTAATTCTTGCTATTAATTCTTGCACTACAGGATTCTTATTAAGGAACTTGGGGCCTAATCCGACATGTTGGAAATTGGAGCTTATTTTTTCTTCTATTAGGTGTATTGTCTCTGGTCTAATTCCTAGGTCCTTGATCCACTTTGAATTGAATTTTGTGCATGGTGAGAGATAAGGGTTTAATTTCATTTTGTTGCATATGGATTTCCAGTTTTTCTCAGCACCATTTGTTGAAGAGGCTATCCTTTCTCCACTGTACATTTTTGGCACCTTTGTCTAATACAAAACAGCTGAAATTATATGTATTAGTCTCTGTGTCCTCAATTCTGTACCATTGGTCTACCGGCCTATTTTGGTGCCAATACCATGCTGTTTTTGTTACTATTGATTTATAGTATAATTTAAAGTCTGGTATGGTGATGCCACCTGCTTCACTTTTCTTGCTAAGGATTGCTTTAGCTATTCTGGGTCTCTTATTTTTCCAGATGAATTTCATGACTGCTTTTTCTATTTCTTTGAGGAATGTTATTGGGATTTTGATTGGAATTGCATTTAAATCTGTATAATGCTTTTGGTAGTATGGACATTTTGACAATATTAATTCTGCCTATCCAAGAACAAGGTAGATCTTTCCATCTTCTGAGGTCTTCTACAATTTCTTTATTTAGTGTTCTATAGTTTTTGTTATAGAGGGCTTTCACATCTTTTGTTAAGTTGATTCCCAGATATTTTATTTATTTTTGATGCTATTGTAAATGGGGTAGTTTTCATCATTTCCCTTTCAGAGGATTTGTCACTGATGTACAAAAATGCCTTTGACTTATGGGTATTGATTTTGAATAGCATCTTCCATGCGATGCTGTTTGAACAAAAGTTCCACATAGCAGAAGGGAAGTTGAGGAAAACCCCGCTCCTTCATGTATAAGATGCCACTCAAACACACTCCAACACAGCTGAAGGAGTTAATTTTGTCTGTGTCTATTTTCACTGCTTTTTGTCTATTCACTGTTCTGTTCCTATATATGGCCACCAGATGTCGCTATTTCAATTATTTAGATCCAGACTAATACTGTAAATTTACCCTTTTTGAAATTTAAGCTAGAAACATAAAAAAAAAGAAAGAATAATACAAACCTTTTTCTATAAGTACTTAATTCCTATTTAATAAGCTTTAAGAGTCTTTTTGTGATTGAAAATAGATTTCTTTTACATTTAAAGTAGATATAAATTCCTTAGAGTAAAAAGTCCTTCAGAGTTAACATTCAGCTTTGTCCTCCTTTTCCCTGCTTCTAGGTTTTATAAACAACTGCTATAAAAGAAAAACAATAGTGCTTTGGAATACCAGACAGAGAAAGTTAACTTTTATCAGACAGCCTGAGCGGTGTGCAGAGAAAGTGGCTTCAGGAAACCGTGAGAAATAAATTTTTGCCCAGACTAATTAGATAAAAAACGACAAAATTATAATATGCCCAGACAGTCACGTACAGGGCCTTGGAAAGGTGTAAATGACCTCAAAACCTTGAAATGTGTAGGATAAGAAATTTAATATGTCTAAAATGTAATCTATAGATTAAGTCTTATGACTGTAATGAAATCACAAAAGAATGTGTAAACCATCTGTACTGCCAAAAATTATGCTTAAATACCTACAACAAAGTAAAAGTAAAGAGAGAAGATTCCACAGCCTGACTCGTGTTTCGGTGTGTTATTTTTTCCCCATTGCTGCTCCTCTGCCTTAGTACTTGGCTGAGTGCTCGCATTTGTACCCCCTTGGCCAGACCCCCCAGCAATTTTGTATCCTGCTACTTTGCTGAATTCATTTACTAGTTGTAAAAGTTTTCTGGTAGAGTTTTTTTGGGTCTTCTAGGTATATTATCAGGTCATCAGCAAATAGTGCTAATTTGAGTTCTTCTTTTCCTATCTGGATCCCTTTAATTTCTTTTGTCTATCTAATTGCTCTGGCCAGAGTTTCCAGTACTATGTTAAATAGCAGTGGTGAAAGGGGGCATCCCTGTCTTGTTCCAGTTTTTAGAGGGAATGCTTTCATTTTTTCTCCATTTAAGAATGTTAGCCTGCGGCTTTGCATATATAGCTTTTATAATGTTGAGATATGTTCCTGTTGTTTCTATTTTTTCTAGTGTTTTGAACATCAAGGGGTGTTGTATTTTGTCGAATGCTTTTTCTGCGTCTATTGAGATGATCATATGATTTTTATCTTTAAGTCTATTGATGTGATGTATTATGTTTATTGATTTCTGAATGTTGAACCAACCTTGCATCCCTGGGATAAATCCCCTTGATCGTGGTGCACTATCTTTTTGATATGTTTTTGTATCCGATTTGCCAGGATTTTGTTGAGGATTTTTGCATCTATGTTCATTAGAGATATTGGCCTGAAGTTTTCTTTTGTAGCTGTGTCTTTGCCTGGCTTTGGAATTAATGTAATATTGGCCTCATAGAGTCTGGAAGAGCTCCCTCTTTTTCTATTTCTTGAAACAAGTTGAAGGGCATGGGTATTAGTTCTTCTTTGAAGGTCTTGTAGAACTCTGCTGTAAATCCATCAGGTCCTGGGCTTTTTTTACTTGGTAGCTTTTTGATGGCATCTTCAATTTCCTATCTTGAAACTGATCTGTTTAAATTGTGGATAGCCTCCAGTTTCAGTTTGGGCAATTCACGTGACTCTAGAAATCTGTCAATGCTTCCCATATTTTCTATTTTATTAGAGTAAAAGTTTTCAAAGTAATTTCTAATTATCTTCTGTATATCTGAGGTGTTTGTTGTGATATTTTCTTTTTCATCATGGATGCTAGTAATTTGAGTTTTTTCTCTTCTTCTTTTCATTAGCATTGCTAAGTGTCTGTCAATTTTATTTTATTTTTTCACAGAACCAACTTTTGATTTGTCAATTCTTTGAATTGTTTCTTTAGTCTCAATTTCATTAAATTCAGCTCTGATTTTAATTATTTCCTGTCTTCTACTGCTCTTAGTGTTGATTAGTTCTTGTTTTTCTAGTGCTTTGAGGTGTGATGTTAAGTCATTTATTTATTTATTTATTTTTCTTTTAAGGAATGAACTCAGTGCAATGAATTTTCCTCTTCCTACTGCCTTCATAGTGTCCCAGAGATTTCTATACAATGTGTCTGTGTTCTCATTTACCTCTAGGAATTTTTAAATCTCCTCCTTGATGTCTTCTTTAACCCGTTGTTCATTCGTTAGCATGTTGTTTAGCTTCCAGTTGTTGGAGTAGTTTTTTTTTTTATTTCTTGTTTTATCACTGATTTCCAATTTCATCCCATTATGGTCTGATAGAATGCAAATGCAGGGTAGTATCTCTACTTTTTTATATTTTCTGAGAGTTGCCTTCTGGCATAATATATGGTCTATTTTGGAGAAGGAGCCATGTGCTGCTGAGAAAAAAGTGTATTTGCTTACTGAGGGATGAAATATTCTATATACGTCATTAGGTCTAAGCTATTAATTGTTTTAATGAGGCCTAAAGTTTCTTTATTTAGCTTTTGTTTGGATGATCTATCCATTGATGAGAGAGGTGTGTTAAAGTCCCCTAAAATAACTGTGTTGTGGTCTATTTTACTCTTGAACTTGAGAAGGGTTTGTTTGATGAATGTAGGTGCTCCATTATTTGGGGGGCATATAGATTTATAATTGTTACATCTTGTTGATGAATGGTACCCTTAAGCAGTAAGAAATATCCATTTTTGTCCCTTTTGATTAGCTTTGGCTTGAAGTCTACCTTATTCGATATG
Source organism: Tamias sibiricus (assembly GCA_025594165.1). Lineage (NCBI taxonomy): Eukaryota > Metazoa > Chordata > Mammalia > Rodentia > Sciuridae > Tamias > Tamias sibiricus. The sequence goes on along the minus strand of CM046663.1, from coordinate 126,232,475 downwards.
AGAATGGAAACCCCTGCTTGCTTTCGCAGCCCATGTGAGTGATAGGACTTTTTCCAGCCTTTCACCTTCAGTGTATTGATGTATTTTTCTATAAGGTGGGTTTCTTGGAGACAGCAAATTGTTGGGTCATTTCTTTTAATCCAGTCTGACAATTTGTGTCTTTTGAATGGTGAGTTTAGGCCATTAACATTTAGGATTATCATTGAGATGTGATTCATATTCCCATCCTTTTTTATTTGTTTATGGTATTTAACTTGATTTGGTTTCTCCTCTGATTGGTATTTTCTTTAGTTTAATATCTCCCTTTGTTGATTTTCATTGTTATTATTCTTTTCTTCTTCATGGAATATTTTGCCCAGGATGTTCATAAGTGCTGGCTTTCGTGTTGTGAAATCTTTTAACTTTTGTTTGTCGTGGAAGGTTTTTATTTCATCTTCGAATTTAAAGCTCAATTTTGCTGGATATAAGATTCTTGGTTGACATCCCTTTTCTTTCAGAGCTTGAAATATGCTATTCCAGGATCTTCTAGCTTAAGGTCTGGGTTGAAAAATCTGAGCATAGTCTGATTGGTTTCCCCCTATATGTAATCTGCTTCCTTTCTCTGTGGCTTTTAATATTCTCTCCTTGGTCAGTATATTAGGCATTTTCATTATAAGGTGACTTGGCATATATCTGTTGTGATTTTGAATGTTTGGTGTTCAGTAAGCATCTTGCACTTGGTTTTCCCATTCATTCCTCAAGTTTGGAAAATTTTCTGCTATTATTTCATTGAATAAATTACTCATTCCTTTGGCTTGGAACTCTGCACCTTCCTCCACCCCAGTCACTCTTAATTTTTTTTTTTTATATTGTCCCATATTTCTTGAAAGTTCTATTCTTGATTTCTTACCATTTTTGCTGTGTAATCTACATTTTTCTCCATTATGTATATTTTGTCTTCGTTATCTGAGGTCCTTTCTTCCAAGTGGTCTCATCTGTTGGTGATGCTTTCAATTGAACATTTAGTTTGGTTTATTGCTTCTTTCATTTCCAGAATTTCTGTTTGTTTTCTCTTTAGAACCTCTATCTCCCTATTGAAGTAATCTTTTGCTTCCTGTATTTGTTTTTGGGGTTCTTTGTCAAAATTATCTTTTACCACCTGCAATTGCTCCCTCATCTCATTTTTGAGTTCCATAAACATTTGGAATATGTAATTTCTGAACTTCATCTCTGGCATTTCACCAACTGTGCTTGTTATGGAATCTACTGAGGAGGTATGTTGATTTGTTTGAGTCACTTTCTTCCCTTGTTTCTTCATATTGCTTGTGTGACTTTTCTTCTAGCACTGTGGAACCTCGACTATTTTGTTTTTACCTTAAAGCCTTATGATGCTCCTGTAGTACAATGCTATCAGATCCCCTTACAAATCCTTTACACTTTAAAACCAGACATTTTCTATTCAGATAATCACAGTTTGATCACAATGTACATATTTAGTTAACGCAGATATTGTCTCCAATTTACTATGTATGTTTGTGATGGGGTTTATAGTTTCAAGTATTGGACACAGAGGTGATATGTTTAGGAAGAAGGAAGTGAGGGTATTGAGTTGTTCTCTCTTAGGAAGTGTGAAAAGGGAATTCTATGCAAGTGGTTTAATATCAGCAGACGAGAAAGGAAAGAGAATGGAGCGAACAATTTAGTGGAAAGTCCGATTTATATAAACCAAACTTATGCAACCGTTGAGAGAAGAAAGAAAGAATGAAAAGAAAGAAAAAATATATGACAAGGAAGTAGGAATTAGTGTAAAAGAGAGGAAAGAGAAAGTGAGTGAAAAATAGAGAATAAACTATATATAACATTGTTTTGCTGTATAGTTTAGTTGCCCCAGTTCTAGAAATCCCAAATTCTGCGTATAACTTGTTTTCGCCTCTGTTGAGAATCCAATGGCAGGGTGTAAATAGGAAAGATGAAGGAAGAAGAAAGGAGACAAAAGTGAGAAGGAAGAAAAGAAAGAAAGAAAAGAGGAATAAAAGCAAACAAGCAAACACGCACAATCAATAGAAAAAAACAAAACAAAACAAAACAAAGTTGAACCCAGGAATAAATCTCAGGAACAAATTTCAGTCAAACAGCGCCTTGTGAAGCCCTTCTTTTTTCCCTTCCAGTTTAAGCCAGTTGTCCTGGATCATGTCCAGGCAGTCACAGAGAACCTGGAAAGGTTGCAGACCGGGGCATGTTCCCCTGCTGTCCCACGCTGGGATGGGATGGCGTGTCCGTGGTGGGCTGGCTGGGAAAGTCTGCTGGGGGGCCTAGCTGGACAGCTTGCAGGCTGGGGCTTTTTCCCCTGCCGTCCTGTGCTGGAATGGCCTCTCTGCGGTGGGTAGGCTGGGAAAGTCTGCCGGTGGGGGCCTACCTGGGAAGCTTGCAGGCCGGGACTTGTTCCCCTGCCTTCCCGTGCTGGGGTGGCATCTCCGTCTTTTGTCTTTTTGACCATAGCCATTCTTACTGAAGTAAAGTATCTCACTGTGGTTTTAAATTTCATTTCTATGATCAATTGTGCTATTGATGTCTTGTATCATATTTTAAATTTCACTTAATATATTTTTTTAGCTCAAGGATTTTGTTGGATACTTAAAAAATTGCTTCCATCTCTCTGTTAAGTTTTTCTATTGGAATATTGAATTGTTTCTCTGTGTTTTCTTGAAGCTTATGGAATTTCCTTAAAAATAACTATTTTAAATTCTCCATCTGAGAGTATTATCATATTGGTTACTTTTAGATCAGTATCTGGCACTTTATTTTGACAACTAGGTGAGGTCATGGTTTTCTGAACATTTTCAATGCTTGGTGTGCAACATCATCTGGGCATTAAAGGTTTAACTAAGTATTTATTTTAGGCATTGTGATCTGTTTTTGCAGAAAATCTGAAGTGACTGCTTATTTTCTCTAAGCCTATGGTCACTTCTACTTCAGCACTACACGGTGCCATAAGCCCAGGTTTGTTGCTAAGGCTGCATTGCCACTCTTTCAACACTAGAGGGTGATTCAATCCCATATTTGCCCCAAATATGCAATTGGCTTTTTGTACGGTGTGAACTGGGAGAGTGCCTAAAAGTGATAGTCCACTCTCCCAAGCCTCTCCCAGATGCTTCATTCATAGTTGCCAGCCTATGCTTGAGTTCTATGGGATTCTGCCCAGCTCTAGGCTCTTATGGCCACCAACACTGCCATACCTTGAACCCACTGCCTGCCAAGACCACAGCACTAGTGTAAGACCAAGGCCCATAGTGCTATGGGCTGAGGTGGATTCATGGCTTAAACTTGCTTCAAGCAACCACAGATGATGCTGGCCAGAATAAAAACCCGATAAACTGGTGTCATGTGTTTCTACCTGGCACTGGGTCTGCTTCAGAGGCTCTGTCCATAGGCAAGGGCCTGAGGTTGGAGGCTGTTAAGATAAAGAAATCTCTGAACTCCCCCCCTGCCAAAAAAAAAAAAAAAAAAAAAAAAAAAAGAACTTCCCAGCATTAGGTTTCTCCAGCCTGGCACTGAGCCCCAAGCTAAAGTCCTGTGCTGACTACCTGTCCTACCCTCAGTGAATTGAGTATTGCTCCAGGTTATGCAGCCTAAGGTTGGGGCAGTGGTGGAGGCAGTCCCTTGGTTACCAAAGCTGACTCTAAGCTGGGTTACGCTTGAGTCTTATAACCTGCACAGCCTCAGGGTTGCACCCAGGCCCATGCCACAGCTGGCAATGACATGGACTGAAACACGCATCCATTCCACTGAGAATCAAGTCTGTGTCTGGTTCCAGGGCAGGTCTAGAAGCCTCCATCTGAGAACAGTGACCTGGGAATAGCTGTTTTACCTGAGATTGGGAAATGGGAGGTAGAATCAGTCCTTGGCCATCAAGGCTGATGCTAAGCTAGTTCACACCTGTCTCCACAGCTGCAAGGACCTGTACAGCTTGGGGGCATTTGCCTCAGGTTCACTCCAAAGCTGGCAATGATGCAGCCAAAACTCAAGTCTACTTCACCAATACACAGTTCCCTACTTGGTGCAGGGAGACGTCTGGAAGCCCGTGAGCTATGGCCTGGAAACAGTAGCCTGGGGTTTCTGCCTTGTGCCAGGTTTCACTGTGGCAGACCTGGCTCTGAGTTTTACCACAAAGTACTGTGCTGGCCTTCACTCCCTGCCCCCCCCCCCATCAGGTGAGGTCTTCCTCCCCATTTGCTACCTGAAGTTGGAGGAGGGGTGGCAGAGACAGGCTAGTACAGTTCCAGGGACTCAGTCTATGGGTATTGGCCTGGGGGTAGGGCTCCCAGGGCTCTGTTTGACACCGAGTCTCACTGTGGTAGGTCTGGTACTATGTTTTGAGTCTAAGGTTTGCACTTAATTCCGTCTTCCCCCACAAGCAGGTGGTGTCCCTCTTCACACTTGAATTGGGGGAGGGGTGATGTGGGCAACTCTTTCCTTCCTGCCTTCTTTAAAGCATTTTTTTCTTTTTTCATACTGAAACCAGGCACTATATTCTCTCACCTGGTTCCTTAGTTCTTGTGGAGGTAGCGTTTATGTGAATAGCTGTTCAAACTGGTGTGCCTGTGAGGAGATGATCACTAGAGCGTCTTACCCAGCTGTCCCTCTTGTCTCATCCTTAGGTCCTCCTGAATCCCCTAGGCAGCAATGAAGTCTCCTCTTATATCTTCTGAGGAAACATATAACTCACTTTGTACACCAAAGAAAATTTCCATGCAACAGATGGGTGCACCTTGGGCCACTAGTGCTAAATTCATGACAACTAACAGAAATTCAGTCAGTCTTGTGCTGCCCATTGGAGTCTCCCATTTACTCTCTCCAACCTCTGTGTGATCCTTAGCACCTTAGTTCTTCTTGACTCTACCCCACTTCTCTTGTACCCCATGCCAATTTGATGAATGATCATGTCATTTTGCTTGATGATGCAAGTAATCAAAAGATAATATATCTACAATTTCATCACCAACTGTCTACTTTCCTATTTCAGCTGTCTCCACACTCTGGCTTCCTAGAGCGAAAGTGTACACTTCTGCGTTAAATCCCATACTCCCCCTCCATTCAGTGACATCTCTCCAGCGATTTCCACCTCTGTTTCCTCAGTTTCTCCACTTGATTGTATCATTCTCCCTGATTGAAAGCATAGCCTCTATGAAGAAAAGAGAGACTTTGGTTCCCATCCCTCACCGTGTTCCCATGCTTTCAAACACTTTCTCATCTGTTTGCTCCCTTTGAAAGGCAAACTCTCAGAAATATTGATCCTCTTATTGTCTCTACTTTATCCTCTCCTATTCTATCTCTTATTTAGTAATAATATAAATGCCATAGTCTGCTATAGTTTGAATATGGCTTAAGTGCGCCCCCCAGAGGTTGATGTTCTAGAAGCTTGGTCCCCAATGTGGCAATGATGAGAGGTGGTGGAACCTTTAAGGAGTGGGGCTTAGTACAAGGTGGTTAGGTCACTGGGATCACCAGCCTTAGAAGGGGTTAATAAAGTTCTCATGAGATCCTGGTTAGTTCCAGTGAGAGTAAATGAGTTGTTATAAAGAGAGCAAGTCTGGACCCTGAATCTCTCTGGCTTCTTGTCTCACCATACTATTCTTTCTCTCATAACAACCACCATGATGCCACCTGCCATGTTATGATTCAGCCTTCACCAAAGCTGAGTAGATGCTGGTGCCAGTGTTCTTGAATCTCAAAGCTTTGAGCTAAATAAATTTCTTTTCTTCATGTATTACTCATCCTCGGGTATTTTATTATAGATACAGAAAGTAGATTAATACACATAACATAAATTTATCATTTAAAAGTGAATAATTCAATGACTCTTAGTATACTTACAGGTTGTGTAACCATCATCATTATCTAATTTCAGAATATTTTCATCACCCAAGAAAGAAACCCTATAATCTTTAGTAGTCACTCCATATTCCTCTCTCCCCTTAGCCCCTTGAAAGGAATAATTTACTTTCATTCTGTGTGGATCTGCTTCTTCTAGACATTTAATATAAATAGATTCATATAATAATGTTTCCATTTGTGTCTTTCTTCCTTCAGTTAGCATTATCTTTTCAGATTCTATTTGTAACATACTTAATTATTTTTATGTTTAAGTAATGTTCCACCATATGGATATGTTACATTTTGTTTACCCATTAATCAGTAAATGAACATTTTGGTTGTTTCTATATTTTACTCTGAACAGCTGTGTACGAATTTATGTTTGAATATCTAGTTAAAGTAGAATTGCTTATCATAGAGTAAATCTATGTTTAATATTTTAAAGAGCTTCCAGAGGTTTTCCAGAGAAGCAGTACCATTTTCCATTCCATTAGCAAAGTATGAGGCTTCCAATGTCTCTGTATTCTCTCAAGGTTTAAAGTATACTATCCATCTTTTTTTTTTTTTTAAATTATAATCATCCTAGTGGAGATAAAGTGACATCTTATTGTGTTGTTTTATATTTCACTGATGGATAATTACATTGAAACTCTTTTAATGTGCTTATTGACTATTTGCATATCTTCTTTGGAGAAATTTAGATTCTTTTCTAATGTTTTAAAGTTGAGTTATTTGTATTTTTATTATTGAATGTAAAAGTTCTTTATATAAATATTTTCTCCATTCTGTGAATTGTTTTTTCATTTTCTTTGTTGATTTATTTATCCTTTGATGCACAAAAACTTTTAATTTTTATGAAATCCAATTTCTTTTCTTTTTTTTGTTTATTTATTTAAGTTATATCCATTGTCAAATGCAAGCCATGAAAATTTACACTTATGTATTTTTAAATTTCAGCTATGACATTTAGGTCTTTGATCAATTTTGAGTTGATTTTGTATATGGTAGATGTGAGTCCAAATTCATTCTTTTGCCTGTGGATATCCAGTTGTTACAGTACCATTTATTTTAAAAATTATTCTTTTTCCATTGAATAGTCTTGGTTTCCTTGTTGAAAATCAGCTAAGCAGAGATGTATGGGTTTATTTCTGGACTTCAAATTTCATTGCTCTATATGTCTATTCTATGCTAGACACTATTTTAATTACTTTAGCTTTGGAGTACATTCTGAAATTAGGAAGTTTGAATCTTCCAACTTTAAAATAGACACTATTTTAATTACTGTAGCTTTGGAGTACATTCTGAAATTAGGAAGTTTGAATCCTCTGACTTTATTTTTTCTTTTCAAGACTGGATATTCTGGATCCATGCAAACATATGAAAATCATTTATCTTGTCAATTTCTGTAGAAACAGCATTTTGATAGAAAGTGATTGAATCTGTGGTTCAATTTGGTAATTTAATAATAGTAAGTGTCCCAATTAATGAATATGGGATTTTCCATTTATTTAAATCTTCTTCAATTTTACTTAATAATATTCTGTAGGGACTGGGAATGTGGTTTCCATGGTAGAAATGCATGCCCAGCATGTATGTATGTACGTGTGTGTGTGTGTGTGTGTGTGTGTGTGTGTGTAGTAGTAGTAGTAGTAGTAGTTTTCAGTGTATATATCTTGCACTTCTTTATTAAATTTATTCCTTAAGTAATTTATTCTTTTTGATGCTATTGAAAATGGTGGTAGGAATAGACATATTACATTATTCTTTTTAAAAATGAAATGACAAGTTCAGTATAGTGGTGCATACTTGAAATCCCAGAGTCTCAGAAAGCCAAGGCAGAAGGATCACAAGTTCAAAGCTAGCCTGGGTAATGTAGGCAGACTTTATCTCAAAATAAAAAGTAAAAAGGGCTTGGAATGTAGCTCAGTAGCAGAGCACCCCTGAGTTTAATTCCCAGTACTACAAAATTAATCAATAAATTAATTAACTAATTAATTAAAATACAAATGAAATGACATTTATTAAAGAATCACCAACGTGATATATATGTATGCATGTATGTATATACAAATATGTAATATATATGTGCATGGGTATATGTGTGTGTATATAAAATACATGTTTATTTAATATGTTGACTGCATCAGGGAAGAAAAGCCTTCACTCTCTTCCCCTTCAGGTTGTTGAGCTGGACCCAAACTCCTGAGATTAGAAGTGACTTTGAAATAAATATAATCAGTAAATTAATTTGTGCTGCCCTTTGCTTCTAGATACAAACAGAATGAGTACATATTTCTGAGGATTAGAGGAGAACTGGGTGAGCTGGGAAGTCCAGGAGCTCCTTTGAGCCCAGTTGACTGAAGTATCAAATGAGGATTTACTTTCTATATACTTCATAGAGTTGTGATTATTCAAAAATACAGAAAACTCAAGGGAGCCACACATGGACCCCTCACCTGGCTGGATCATAGGGCAGTTGGAGAAGGGGAAGTCCATGAGTTCCCTGAATAGCTGTGAGAGGTCTTAAAGCTGTACGGATGCCATGCCCTGTCCTCAGGAAGAAGGCGTGACTTCCACCTTACACTCTTCAGTGTCAACTTCACTCATACTTAGTGAAGTGTATTCTTTCTGGTCCCAAACATATTGAGTGAGGAGGGCTTCTGCACAGGAGCAGGTAGGACTCTATCTGAGGTGGCTTGGTATGGACTGCCTGAGCCTAGCCATGTGAAGGGGACATCCCCACAAAGGAGGGTCCTGATGTGGATGTTGGACCACCATGTGGGCAGGTAGCAGTCAGGGTGTAAGGCCCTAAGGAGAGTAAGGAGGGTACCCGAGAAGGAAAACTACCTGGTGGGCATGTCAGAGCCAAGGCCAGGTGAGGAGAGTGTGTACACAGGAGTGGCCTGGTGTGGGCTATCAGGACTCAGCAGTACTAGAGCAGAGAAATATGCTAATATATTGCCATTCCTTAGATTTGCTGGAGCAATGTGCTAATAACTTGCAGATTGTGTTAAGATTTTCTATAGATAATGCACACTCTTAATCCCTGCATTCTGAATGAACAACTCCTCATTGCTGGCCTTTGGTATACCTCAAGCCAAAGTTCATATGGATAAAAATAAATAAGTGGGGAAAAAAGAAAGTTTAGTAAGAAATGGGACCTTTACATAGATCTAAATGACCTCCCCACAAATAATTCCCATGTTACTTTAAAGAAAAAAAAAAAACTTGGTACAAAATCCTGGCACACAGCACCTTCCTTAAATGATCAAAGTAGATGACATCATCAGGATTTGAACAAATTGAAGTCACATGCCACCTGAAGGAAGGTGATGAGAAGGAGAACACATCATCATTTTTACGGAATTTCTTTCAAAGATACAGAATCTGAATTCAATCATGAATACATAAGAAAAAAATTGAGAGACATTCTACACAATAACTAACCAGTAATCTCCAAAAAGTGTTAAGACCTTGAAAGTTAAAAAAAGGTTGAGGCACTGTTTCTTATTTAAGGAGACTAAAGAGAAATGACAACTAAATGGGACACAGGATTATGAACCCTTTTCCTGGTGAATTTTGCATAGGATTGAAGGTTATTTGGAGATAGGATATCAGTAATAGTGTATCTGCAACTTTTCTATAAGTTTGGTATTGATTCAAAATAAAAGAAAGAGAAGTTTCCAAAATGTATATAACCTTATCAGGGCCACATGGGTGGTAAGTGGCAGCTCCAGGCAAACTCAGGAGTGTCTGCATCCTAAAACTATACCCTCCTTGCCAACCACTGGCCCTGGACATCTCAGCTAGCCTCTCTTCTTATTCACAAGCACCTGGAGTGCTCCCCACATACCCCAGCTCTACGCTATACATGGCTACCCCATCCACACCTATCCAGAACCTACCTCAAGGGCATGTAACAGCAGTACCAGGGCAGCTGAGAGTACTCAGTGATCCAAAAGGGTGCTGCCTGGCTTCCTGTCCTAGGAGTGAGGTACTGCCAGCTGAGCTTCTACTGCCTAGAAGGTCTCCATACTTCCCAAGAATTTGAAGATTTTTCAAACTACATAGAAGGAAGCCTGGGGGTTTTCCTTGTCTTGGTTCCCTGTGGTTAATTATCATCTCTACAATTAGGGATTCCCTCTTACTTAAGAAATTCAAATAGATCTCATTAATTAGGATTTCAGATACCATTTGATCACTTAAAATCATCACTTTTGCAGTTACCTGACATCACCTATAGCCCAAAACAGAAACTGATGCTCTCCTTTGAACTTCCAGGCACTGTCCTGCCTCCCTACGGCTGAACCTGCTGGGACAGAGGAAAACGGAACATGCCATCTGTTTACCTGTCACTCTGCTCATATGCCCACCAATTCAGCCACAAGGCCACAGAGGCAAAGGATGGTAATCCTGGGGACTGATCAGTGAACAAATCAAAGGACAGACAGTATGCTCCAGCTCAAACTGACAACCCTGAACTAGAGCCACAGTCTCTGCCCTGTTTGAATCCAAACCAGGAACCAAATGGACCTCCATCACTGCCTAGGTAAAAGATTTTATCTTTTACTGTAGAAAAGTTTGTTAGGAATAGAGTGGGTGGCCTCAGGCAGAGGGAAATTCCCCTTCTTACAGATCTGGAGTTTTTCTTTAGCAATTCTGGACTCCCCTCAAGTGTTCTTCCAGCCTGAGAGCTCTGTGGGGAAATGTGATATGTAAACGAAAGGGCTACTTCCTAGCTGGCTCTCTGGAGAGGAGAGGCTCTTAAGATAGGGGCCTCTCAGGGACAGGGAGGAAGCCTGGCAGCCCACATCCCTATAAATAGTGCTCTCCTCTCTGACTTGAAGGCAGAGATCCACCAAGACGGAAGCTGGTGTGTGGGTGAGCTGAGCCCCCATTCCCTGGTATATGGGTCCTCCCTAGCATAAGGATTTCAGGGCCAGCCTAAGAGCCACAATATTAACTAAGAGCCTGAGAAAGAGGGGGCTCCCCATCATTGACCACTGTGTAAGGGATAGGCCATAGACCCTGGTCATATCTATCCATTCTCAGGTCCATGATTCCTTAGAACCCCAAAAGAGGGTAACTGGGAATATTGAGGGACAGATGGATTGAGTTAGAGAGTGAAGGACCACAGGGAGGGATAAGTCAGGATTGTGTCCCCAGCACTGTAGTTTATCTGAGGTCAGAGAGGTGTAGTGAGTGCTTCAGGGCCACACTGGGACATGCTAACAGAGAAGACACTCAGTGAGAACCCAGGCTGCTGACTCTTCAAAGTTCTACCCCTCACCTGCCCAAGGACCACAACACTTCAGGCCAGGCATGGGATAGAAGACCATGCTAGATACTGGATGATGCTGGGAATCCCTATGCATAGATAGTTTGGGTCTTCAGTTCTTCCCAGTGATCTTATCTGGATTGGACTGGCCCTCAGGCTCTGCCGTATTTCTGAGTTCTAACAAACACAGCAAAGGGTTAAAAGGAAACATTCGCAAATGCTACAGATGGGCCAATGGCCTTTCTCTTCAGCAGGAGAAGCAGCTGGAACAGGAGCCATGCTGCTGTGCACTTTGGTCCTCACCCTCACCTTGATGGCAGTTTCTGGCATCATGAGCAATGGAACGGAAGTTTGTGTTGGAAGCCCTGGTATCCCCGGAACTCCTGGATCCCATGGCTTGCCAGGCAGAGATGGGAGAGATGGTATCAAGGGAGACCCTGGACCTCCAGGTACTGTGTTGAAAAGCCCACCCTCCGCTAAGGGGCAGGGACCCATTTTTTAGGCCCATTTGACCAAGGCTCTATGCTGGGTCCAAGACTCAGTTGGCTGGGACATGGTAGGAGTTTCCTAGGGCACTTAGGCTGGAGCATCTGGAGAGTCTATCCTCAAAGTGCCCATACAATGATAAATGAGTCTGCGCAGATGGAAGTTGAAGTCCACACAACCTCATCCTCTTCTCTCTACAGGTCCCATGGGCCCTCCAGGAGGAATGCCAGGTCTCCCTGGGCGTGATGGGCTGACTGGAGCCCCTGGTGTCCCTGGAGAGCGTGGAGACAAGGGGGAGCCTGGAGAAAGGGGCCTTCCAGGTGAGTGGGAGCCAGGGGAGGGGATGGGCAATGGGGACATGGGCATAGTGCCCATGCAGTCAGCAACATGGGGGATAACAGAGATCAGACAAATGGCGGAGGTGCCTATGGCATACTGCTTAACCTAATTAAGGAAATGTGAGGTTGAAGACAGAAATCAGAGGTGTTCAAGTAACATGGTCACAATTCAGGGGCCAAGGAGTGTAGGATGGGTTCCATGCATCATGACTGCTTATGGAGAGATACAAAGTGTCAGATGAAGGAAGAGGGACAGCACTGGGAGGTACAGGGCTCCATGGGACTGAGTCTCTTGGGCATTCTGAAAGGTATACAAGGTTATGTGCATGAGGGATCCAAGCAAAGATTATTTATATCCCAAGTGCCCAAGGGAACTCCATAGCTCCAAGTAGTATCAAGATCTATCAGGAGAATGCAAAAGCAATCATATTTGACCTGAGTGGAAGGTGGAGGAGAGGACCCTTCTAGAAGTCAGGAAAGCACACAGAGGTGGGCAGGCAGAGCCATTCAAGGGATATGACAGGAAAGAAGAGCAGAAAGAGGCTCATCAGGGGTGAGGCTGCATTAAAGGAAGATAGGCGTTTACAGAGTATGGAAACATTCCACCTTGTGGACCCTCAGGCCTGCATAGAGGATATGAACAATTAGAGGGTAGGGTTCCAGGGTTACAGCTAGCAAAACATCTGTGGGCAGCAAGTTGGGATCTTGTCTGCTTGCTCCTCATCCTTGTGGGGGTCTGTCCATAGGACCTCCATCTTATCTAGACGAGGAGCTCCAAACCATACTCCAGGACTTCAGACATCAAATCTTGCAATCAATGGGAGGTAAGGGGACTCCTTGGGGTCTCACAGGGTAGAGTTCTCCCCAGCATCCAGAGACTACAGGCCTAAAAAGCAAGGGTGAAACTGCAGGTTTGGGAGAAGGAATGATGCTTTCCTTTTATGAAGTCTCTGAATGGTCCAGAAGAGAGAGAAGTAAGCATAGATTTGCTCCCATTGTCCTAGAATAGCATGTTCTCTGCCTATCCTGCTTTCTCTTGCATCCCCCAAAATTTCACAGTTCTTGATAATAAGTAAATGTTAAGAGGATGAATGAATGAATGAATGAATGAATGAATGAATAGATGGATGGATGGAGCAGAGAGAGGAATTTATAAAACTGAATGAAAGAGGAAGGGAACATAGAGAGAGGCAGAGATGAAGAGATTGGAGAGAACCTAATGGTAGAGACCCTGAGTCAGCAAGATGGATGTAGAGAAAGAGATTGGTGGCCTGACCCAGACTCCTCTGCTTTTAGTCCTCAGCTTGCAGGGGTCCATGCTGGCAGTTGGAAGGAAGATCTTTTCCACCAATGGGCAATCGGTCAACTTTGATGCCATTAGAGAGTCATGTGCCACAGCAGGTGGCAACATTGCTGTCCCAAGGAATCCAGAGGAGAATGAGGCCATTGCAAGCATTGTGAGGAAGTACAACACTTATGCCTACCTGGGCCTGGTTGAGAGCAACACTCCTGGAGACTTCCGTTACCTGGATGAGACCCCTGTGAACTATACCAACTGGTATCCAGGGGAGCCCAGGGGTCGGGGCAGAGATAAGTGTGTGGAGATGTACACAGATGGGACATGGAATGATAAGAACTGCCTGCAGTACCGTCTGGCCATCTGTGAGTTTTGAGCACACACTTAGGCCTCAGGGTAGATAGGATACTGCCCTGCAGCCTCCATCCTGAGGCTCCAACAAAATTTATTTTTTAATTTAAATTTCAACAAAATGTATTTGTGATCATTAGACCCAAAGGCATCCTTAGTCACTTCATTCCCCACATGGTCCCTAACTCTTCTCCTATAATCACTAATCCTTCTTGACACTCCCCTGGGAACCCCTTCTTGGCACTGCAACTCAAGGTATCCACTCCCAACCTTGAACTTCGCTATGAGACAGAGATGGAGACCAATTTGTTCCTCATCTTCTCCAGGTTTTTTTTTCATTTATAAATGGCAACCATGAGGCATCAAGTTAGAAAAACCCTCTAAAATCACAGAATGCCTGCTTCCTGTGCTTCTACTCTTCCCCTGAAGCCCTCCCCTTGCCCAGTCCCATTAAAATTTAGAAGTCTTAGTTAAACACAGTGATAAAGATAGACTTCCAGAAAGTTACAAATGTGAGGAGCTAAGGGCACCTTCAGGATTATCCAGCACCCTGGCGCTCTGGGGCATACCTGGTCTCCATGAGGTTAGAGAGCCAGAGGGTGGCCTGGCATGGAGCTGATAGAACTTAGTCTTCCTGATTGCTAATCACTCCCTTGAGTTTTAGGGTGTCAGCTCAACCCCTGACAAACCCTCCCACCCCAGCCCTGACTCAAGAAGCGTCCTGCTGATCCCCATCCACTTCAGATCTCCATGAGTCATTCACACTATCAATCCAGCACTGGCTCTGCTTTCTTCTTTCATTTAATTCAATTGGGTATTTCATTAAAATCAACTGTGCACAAAATCTTGGGCTCTGTCTTAGTGTGGGTAAGGTACCCTGTGCCTCTTTGGGGTATTTATTTTTCCTGAGCCAATTTCTTCATTTTTGAATGGACATACAATATTTATTGCTGTTACATTATTGCCATTGCTCCAACTACCCACATCACTATCACAACTACTACTACTACAAAAAGACACTTTCTCAAGCACAAACTATGCACCAATCACTTTGACAGACACTTGTAATACATCTTATGAAATGTTATTTAATCTTTAACAATTTCATAGGAACAGTATTATTTTCCCCATTTTATAAATGAGAACACGGATGCTTAGCAAAATCAAGTGTTTTTGAGTATTACAACAAAGGGCAGATGGCAGAGGCTGGATTCAAATCTATCTACTCCACCTGAACCTCATATTCATAATCACCCCACCATTGAGCTGAGGAGAGATGATTTAAGTGCAATAAATTGTGAATGTGTTAACATGAATTTCCATTGCTTTGGTTTCATTTCTGTATTTATGTAAATGAAGTGAGTTCTGGCTCTGAGCCCCCTCTTGTCTGAAGAGTGGAAAATCCAGTCTCAGGATATACTTTCTTTGGTGGGCGGTTCAAACTGATCTTCTCCTTCAGGCTGTACAGGGGGATGGGAGCTACAGAAACATATGAAAGAACATAGGGATGCTAGTGTTGGCTGCCAGTGTGTAGATAACTCCTAGTCTGAGTCCACAGGGCACATTTTGGGTGGTGGCATCATGCCTTCCATACCCCACTCAGCCACCTGGATGATTTCTGCAGCACAATGTTGGAAGTGGCACTCAGGGCATGGTCCCAGGTCTGAGAGCTGCTCCTGTGTCAAGTCTGCAGGAATGGGACTATGCCCCATTCCCCAGGGCCACATGGGAATGGGACCATGTCCCATAAGGGGCAACCACATAAACGTATTGTCTCCAGAAAGGCTCCCCCTCCTCCCACCCTCACACTTTGAACACTCTTTCTCACTTCATTAATTCCTTTCCCTGAGCAAATTGAAATTCTAGAAGACAGGTGGGAATAGAGTGTTATTTCTTATTCTATGATGAATGTTGATTTTTAAGCTGATCACCCTCCTACATGTGCTCAGCACCCAGCATACAAACTGTGGAGACTTACTATCATAACACCAAATATAATTTTTTTTAAAGTAAGGAGAGCTTTTTAATAGATTAACTATCTAAGCTTCTGAAAATTGATGTATCCTCATTTCTTATTAAGTTTATTTATTTTAAGGTTTATTTGACATTGTTACTACGGTATTTTTAATCACATTTTAAATTAATAATTGCTTGTTTTTGAGAAAAATTGACTTAGTTTTTATTCATATTACACCCAACCATCTTTTTGGATTTTCATTTCCGCCCCCCTAATACTTCTGAAATAATTGACTCTTTTATGTTTTATAAGTATACAATTATATTTACAAATGATAGAAATTTTGCTTGTTCCTTTATGGTATTCATAATTCATATGTTTGAATTTTTATCTTTTTTAATATTTATTTATTTGCTTTAGTTGTATACAATGTGTTTTTAGTTTTACATGGTGCTGAGGATCAAACCTGGGCTGCGCACATGCTAGGCGAGTGCTCTACTGCTGAGCCACAATCCCAGCCCTGAATTTTTATCTTTTGATAGGGTCTAGGAGCCTTTATACATTGTTGAAGAGATCCAATGACAATATGAGTCTTTTAATGTGTCATGGGAACCTTTCCAATATTTCACGATTGAAAATACTGCTGGTTCCAGTTTCTGATGGATATCTTGTGATTTTTATCATGAGTGTATGTAGAACTTTATCAGATGATTTCCGGCATTTCCTTTAGTCTGTTCACAGTGTGTAAGGGGTCAGGTGAGCCATTTACCATTGCTGCTGGTTGAATCTGAAGTGCACAGCTGAGATGAAGAGTTTCCCACTGCCTCATATTTTAAACCTGGAGAAATGCCCCAAGCATCCACCTCTTGACCTGCAAGAAAGGGGCTGTTCAGTAGAATTGGTTTAATAATAGCATTTCTTTGGTCAGTATAAGGACTGAAAAGGGAAATGAGAGTGACCCACCCTGGGTAGCATCTGTGCTCTCACAGTGGAAATTATCCTTTCCCTTCCAGGACACCTAAGGCAGGTACAAGAGATCATTCCTTGTTCTAAAAGCATTGAAGTGCTAAACTAGCAGAGAGCCTTATTTTGCTGAGTCATGGGGAAAAAGGAAATAAGGAAGGATACAATTTTGAACAGGAGTGTTCTGGGGAACACTTGAGTGGTTTCTCAAGGGCAGTGTGAATGCCTTTGTCACAGAAAGCTACCTGTGGTTTAAATCCTGTTCATGAGAAAGTTTCTCCCTAAAGCACAGGGGGACCAGCAACAAGACCTCTGGACTGAAGTGTCCACTGATGTGATGCTGAGGGCAGTGGCCATGCAGCAGGAGTATATTTCCTGAGAGAAGCTGTCATTGTAAGCAGCCATGCCAGGAACTTGAGAATCAGTCAGTGTGGGTTGAGAAGCAGCAGTGTCCCCACTGATATGTGGCTCCTCATGGGAGCAGGTAGTGCGCACCTCTGACGGCAATGTTCTCTCCGCTCTCCACCCATCAAAGATTTAAGAGAGCAAGCTGTTACCCACCCCTGACTTCAAGAAACAACAGCCTCAAACCTAGCTACCACTCCATGTGTCCTGATGGTGAAGAATCAGATGTTGACCTGAGAGAGATCTTAATGACAAAACTGGAAGACAAAAATAATTTGTGTTCTAAATCAACCCTAGAATCATTGCAAGTCTCTGGGAAGAACATTTCCAAAGAATTTGAGACCATGTACTAGTTTTTAGAACAGGATGCACTCCAAGCTTTAAGCTAGTATGTATCTAAATTGATGTTTTTAATAAAACTTGTTACATATTAAGTCAATGAATTATTTTGATTTTTGTTTTGGTGTTGAACTATCCTTGCATTCCTGTGATATCTCCTGCTTGCTCTGATGACTGATACTCTCTCTTATCAGTTACTATGTGCAGAGGCTATACTTATGTTCATTTATGTAATCTTCATTAGCTCTAATCTATAGATGCTATTATTTTCCCCAATGACAAATAAGAAAATTTGAGGCACATTGAGGTTAAATTGATTTTTTCAAAGATCATACAGTCAATTCATGGGCTTATAAAGACAGAAAGTCATCAGTACACTTCTGGACTTAAAATAACTATTTTTCAAATTGTGTTTGTTTGCATCTGTGCATATATATTATATTGTCTGGGAGTTTCCTTTTTTGTATTGTCTTTATTCATTATGATTTAAATGTTTAGCTAAGACCTTTTTTGGACACAAGCCATTTATATAAGAGAGGATTATCTTTTCTCTGAAGATTTGGTAACATATTAAAACCTTTATTCATTTTTTTAAATGAGAATGGTGTATAATTTTTTATTTCTATTTCTTTAGTTCGTGATTAATGTGTCATTCCAACACTTCTTGGGCCGTCTTAAGCAATTCTAAATTGCTTTCTAACATCTATTTTTCTAGTTTGCAATCATGTTGCTATGAAAACACATTGCTATAAGAACATTTGTACATAGTGTAATTTTTTAATGTCAATAATGTCCATATGGGCATATTCTTCTCTTTTCCTTCCTGATTTATTTCTCATACTTTTCCCATCAATCATTGCAATAATAAATTTCTACCACATACATTTTTGGTTCTTGTTCTGAGTCTTCCATTTTGCTGGGCTTTGGCAGATCTCAGCTGGGCTTGCCAGGAGTCATTGCAATGGGTTTTCATGTGAGTTCATGTCTATTCTGCATCATGTAATTATCCTGATATATTAGAGGCTATTAGGGACATATTCTTCCCATGGTTGGGAAAGAAACACAAGAGGCCACATTAACTTACAAGCACACTTGAGGCTACTGTTCCCTTCCTATCTATTCAGAGTCACAGGGCCAAACCAAATATCAAAGAGACTGGGTTGTTTACTCCTCATACTCCAGTGGGAGCCTCTACAAAGTACTTTAGCAAAGAGTTTGGATTTATAATTCTATACTAAGAAGGAAGTTAAAATTGGAAAAATCATCCAAACTACCACAGTCATATTTGCCAAGTTTATGGATTTTTTTTTGCAAAGAACCAGCTTTTATTATTAGCTCTATAGCTTTTCTTATTATTATTCATTAGTTTAATTTAATTTTAATTTATCTTTAATCATACCTTCTTAAACACACAGTTGTCCCTTGGTATCTATAGGAGATTGATTCCTGGTCCCTACAGGTACCAAAATCTTCAGATGCTTCCTTATAAAAATAAAGGTGTAGTATGTGCATACAATTTATGTACATCCTACTATATACTTTAAATCCTCTCTGTATTACTTATAATACTTAAACCTATATAAATAGTTGCTCTACTGCATTATTTAGGGAACAATGACAAGAAAGAATTTTGCATACGTTTACACAGACATGGTTAGATCATAGATCTATAATATATATATATATATATATATATATATATTGGTACCAGGGATTGAACTCAGGGGCACTCGACCACTGGGCCACATCCCCAGCCCTTTTTTGTATTTTATTAGGGACAGGGTCTCACTGAGTTGCTAAGTGCCTCGCCATTGCTGAGGCTGGCTTTGAACTCGTGATCCTCTTGCCTCAGCCTCCCAAGTGCTAGGATTACAGGTGTGCGCCATCGCGCCTGGCTACTAACTATGTTTTTGATCTGTTATTGGTTTAATCTGCAGATGCAGAATCCATGGATAGAGAAGGTGGCTATTTATTATCTATAGTATGAAGTCCACAGTCCTTGGAGAACTATTTCTGGGGCTTGTTATTTTTGTCAATTTTCACTCTACTTATTTCCAACCGTATTTGGGATTTTTTACAAAGTGAACTCAAATTCACTTTATCTCTGTGATGTCTAGGTTAAGGGTAAGGGTCTCCATTGCCAGTATGTTTCCATTGTACTAGGGGTGACAAGCTGGGAGACTTGAAACACAGTTTTTCATCTAGGAATAAATACAAAATTCTGTAATAATAACAAATAATTTTAATAGTAATAAGTTCACTAATTCCTGGTGCCTGGCAGACTCTCTGTAACAGGAACAGGGAGAGCTACTGAATGGGGTGCAGTGACTTGAGTATACATGAGCTGACAGCTCTTGAGAAGCCAAGATGCCAATCATAAGACAGAATATAAGGGAAATGACCAGACCTTGCTTTTTCCCCACCAGGGAAAAAGCAAACTTCTCGAGTTGTTTGGTCAGACAAAGTGTTTCAAAGCATGAGTATGAGTTTGGGGGAAGGCAGGCATCAAAGGTCACATTAGGGACTTGGTCATTTGATCAGAGTCCAGCAATAAGCAGTGGATGCTTCCAGACAGCCTGGCTTGCAAGAGCCACAGCTAATCTGGCACATGCCCCTGCTCCAGGTCTCTGCTTCTTTCCTTGCTCTCTTACTAGGTGCTTCCCATGTGCCCAACCCTGGCTTGTACCATGAGGACACAGAAGTTAGCTCTAGTCAGAGAAAAGCCAAGAGTGCTGCTCTAAGGACACAATGCTAGAGGATGCAATTGTTCCATCAGTTTTTTCTTGAGCACTGGCAGTTTGTAAGCACTGTCCTAGGTGGACATATAGCAGCTGTGAGCAAAACCCCAGCTCTCATGAAACTCCCATTCTAAAGGGGTTGGGTGGTCAATAAGCAGGCAATCAAATTAACAACAAAAATTCACACAAAGAAGCAGAAAATTAGAGCAGAGAATCATAACTTATCAACATGCCTACTTAAAATTTAATGGTTAGGAAAGACCTTTCTCCTAAGACAATATTTAAGCTGAAATCTGAATGAAAAAAACAATAATGCAAAGATAGAGGCAAGTATCTGGGCAGACAGGCCAGTTGCTGTAAATGCTCACATTCAGCTTTGACCTTAAGTTGTCTGCAAGTATGTCTTCCCCTTGTCCTAGCCCTGTGTCATGTCCCAAGAAGACATTTGATAAATGTCCTGAATGATAAGGGACAAGTGAGGTTACCCAGGGTTGTAGGTCTTTCATGTCTCCACCCTGGCCCTGCAATAAATGAACCCCAAATGAAGGGATGAGCTAGTGAGAACAATGGATACAGAGGTGTATGCTTGTGTATGCATGTGTGTGCATGAACACACGTGTTTGTCTAGTACAACATCTGTGCATGTTTCTCTTGGAAATAAGTATCTGGATGGAGCCGTGATGAGAACCTGCAACTCTGTAGGATCAGAGTGAGTGACTGAGCTTTATGAATGAAAGTGTGGGTGGGACAGGTGAAGAAGGAGTTGGTTTACTGTAGAGACACTTCCCAGAGCTGTGCTGGAGACCCTACCAGCAGCCCAGGAGAACTACCCAGTTATATTAGTAGGATGGTTGTTGATTAGAATGTAATTTTATTCTCATTTACTCATTTATTTTTTGCAGTACTACAGGTGGCATCCAGGGCCTCACATGTGCAAGGCAAGTGCTCTACTGCTAAACTACATCTCCAACCCAGGATGGTTGTTTATTAATCTGGGGTTGAAGGCCAGTCCAGTGTGGTCCCTGGTCACCAGCCTAATTTGGCCTGACTTTGCTGAGGTAGCTGCCAGAAGCCTGAGCTGGAGGGCTCCCTTCCCTGCACTGCCTCTGTGCCTGGTAAGTCACTTCTGGAGGAAAGAGGTGGAGACCTGGGCCTATAGTCTGGCTTCTTGGCTTGAACCTGGTGAGGATTGAGCAGGAACTTTGGAAGGGTCAACAGGCCCACTGGGCCTCTGTGTCTCTATGATCCAAGGCATCTGTGTCTTTCTTGGATCCACTTGACCATCTGCAAACTAAAGGTGGTCTTTTACAAAGGAAAGAATGAATGGGGAGTGTGTGCACCAGGGATGCGTACAAACATTGATTGTGGACTCCAAAAGGGAAGGAAGGAAGGAAGGGAGGGAGGGAGGTAGGGAGGGAAAAGGTGGCAAAAGATTGATCACGGGAGTTCCCTTTCGACCAGGCCCCTCTCCAGCTGGTCCTGGAGAAAGGGAAGGTAAAGGGCCCTGACAGGCCAGAGGAGGCAAGCACAGGTGGCAGCAAATGCTGACTCAACAAAATAAGATGACTTTCCCTTGATTTTCTCCACTCTGAGATAAGGACCATGTTCCTGTCTCCATCACTCCCTGTCTTTCTCCTGAGTGTGGTGACAGTGGCCTCAGAAACAAAAACATGTGAGGATGCCCAGAAGACGTGCTCCATGATTGCCTGTGGGATCCCTGTCACCAACGGCACTCCAGGCAGAGATGGGCGAGATGGACTCAAGGGAGAAAAGGGAGAGCCAGGTACAGGACGGGCTGCTCTGTCTTCCTGAAAATCACCAGCAGGAGACTGTTCCACATGAGGGATGTAGCAGAGACCTGGGGAGGTTCACCTTTCATTATGGTGGATACTAGTGCACCTGCCTAGTCCCAATAACATGTCACTACCTCCCAACCAAGGTGTCTCTGGCTTACTTCCTTAGAAATTGGGGGTGTATGATTGTCTCCAGACAGTCCTCTTGCCCTGGGATGCAGAAGGACTTTCTTTTCTGATTCCGCTAGCTCCCTGGCTCTTTCCTGGGGTTGGTATGAATCGAGTGTTGAGCTCTTAGAGAGGGAAAATAAGTAATGACCATGGGTCATGGTTCCTTTGTTTTGCAACAGGTCAAGGGCTCAGAGGTTTGCAGGGCCCTCCAGGGAAACTGGGGCCTCCGGGAGATATAGGGGCTCCAGGACCAAAAGGCCAAAAAGGAGATCGTGGAGATAGTTCAGGTAAGGAACACATACCAGTATGGTCTGTCCTGAGGGCACCCAGGGCTCTGGGAACTGGAGGGCAGGAAGGAGGTGCCTCTTCTTCTGCTGTTTTACTGGAAAATGCTCAGTTCCGCTTCTTGGCCCAGCACTTGTGTTGCTTGGGGCCTGAAAGGATTCCTTTTGGTGCCAAGTACAGACTTCCAAGCCCCGCAGGGCTGATCCATTATAAGGCCTATAGGAGATGGGACCTGGCTTTTCTTTAATTGAAAGTCCAGTATGTGACTTTCAGATGCAGGGGATGAAATAGGTCCTTCCAGGTATTATGTTCTTGCCTGTTGCCACAAAAGTGGCATGCAAGTGGTTTGCCTCATAGAGTCCCCGAGTATAGAAGAACATCATAGCAATTTAGTTCTTAGTAAAACAGAACAAATTTAGCAAAGACAAAAGAAAAAAGACAACATTCTTATTAATATTTGTTTTTCAGACTTTTGAAATAGTAAAACTGTTAAAGGGTTTACCTTGGAATGATAAATAAAACAGAATCACAATGGAAACTTTTCAAAAGGAGGACTAATGAGTTGGGTATTTTCTTAACAATTATTATAACATTACCATAAACAATACGTGAAGAAAAGAATCCAGGACTATAGTCACAAGTTGCTAAGGGTGTCTAAGTGTATTAGTCAACTTTTCTCACTGTGAGAAAGTAACTGAGAAAATCAACCTAAAGGAGGAAAGACTTATTTGGCTCATGGTTTTAGAGGATTCCATCGGTGGTCAGCTGGTTCCAATGTTTCTGGACCTGTGGGAAAGTAGAACATCATGGCAGAAGGGCATAGTGAAGCAAAGCTGCTCACCTCATGGCAGCCAGAAGCAAAAAGAGGGAGGGAGGAGTGGGGACAAGATCTGCTCTCAAGGACAAAGCCCCCAGTGATCTACTTCCTCCAAATAGGCCACACCTCCTAAAGTTTCCACCATCCCCCAATAATGCCACCAGCTGGGGACCAAACCTTCAACACATGACAGCCCTTTGGGGGCACTGCAGATCCAAACAATAACATCAAGATATATCTGGGAAGAAAGAAATGCAGTTAATTTTTTGCTTTTGCTTCATTTTGCTTTCTTGTTTTTCCGCAATAAGCTTACATTTTAGCAAGCAAAAAAAAAAAAAAAAAAAAAAATCATTTTCCAAAATGTTCTGCTCTCCAATTTGAGGTCTTCTTGTTAAATACCCTCGTCTCTGTTGCTTTGCAGCTGCTGAGACTAAACTGGCTAACTTAGAGAGCCAGATAAGGAGCCTGAAATCAGAATTGGACCACATCAAAAAGTGTAAGCCTTTTCTCTGCCCCCAACATCTTCTTGACCCTCACTGTTTTCTTCAGCATGAAGTAGATTTGGAGGGAGAGTGAAAGAGAACTAACACTTAGGAATACTCAATACATTACCAGGGTCTGTGCTGGGTTGGCATTTTCCTGTAATATGGTTTCATTAAATCCCCTCACCAATGTTAGTTGTGGTTGTTATATGTGTTTTGTTTGCAGGTAAGGTAAAAGGAGTTCAAGAAGAGTAGGGAACTTATTCCACATCACACTGCTAGCAGGGGCAGAGGAAGAAGTGAAGAGAGGCCTGTTGTCTCTGAAGTCTTTGCTCCTTTCTCCACATCCACTGTTCTCAAATGGGTGTTGGTGCCCAATCCTATCAGTGAGGCCCAAGCATGTCTCCTGTGTCCGCTTGTGCAGGGGTAGTTTTTTTGCCAATGTTGGTCTCAAGGATGGGATAGTCCAAGTTGTCTGCCAGAGGTTATGTCCCTTCTGTGACTCTACATCTGGGGAGTGGCCTTCTCATAGGGTCTGACCAGAGGGCTTAGCTTGGGCATGGGACTAGAGAGGGCTTTTTCAACTACTGTCCTGGGCTGGGCACCAGTCAGCCTCATCTACTCTTTGTGATTTCAGTGCAAACCTTCTCTTTGGGCAAAAAGTCTGGAAAGAAGCTGTACGTGACCAATGGTGAAAGGATGCCTTTTTCCAAAGCGAAGGCTCTGTGCACAGAGCTCCAGGCCACTGTGGCTGCCCCCAAGAATGCTGACGAGAACAAGGCCATCCAAGATGTGGCCGGAGACATTGCCTTCCTGGGTATCACAGATGAGGTTACCGAAGGCCAGTTCATGTACGTGACAGGAGGAAGGCTGACCTACAGCAACTGGAAGACGAATGAGCCTAATAACTATGGCTCAGGGGAGGACTGTGTGATTCTTCTGAAGGATGGACTCTGGAATGACATTTCCTGCTCATCCTCCTTCCTGGCTGTCTGTGAGTTTCCAGCATAAAGTACTTCATTCCTCCAGCCCTTCCTTGTCTCCTTGCTGAGCTCTTTGCAGCTTCAAAAGAGAATTCAGTGCTGGTTTTCCATGGCTAGAGTTAAGTCATTCCTATGTGGAGAAGGGAGGAGAATGAAGGGGACGTATTTGATTGTGGGATGAGGAAGTGGGAGAAACTAATTATGGGTCACAACGGTCTGGTCCAGCCCAGGTGCATTGTCTTATCAGGAAAATAGTACTGAGCCAGAGTAGGCCATTGAAAGGGCCACGATAAACTCTCTTCTTTTGCAGTGAGGACACTCAGCTAGACAGAGGGACCAATGAAGTGCCACACCTGTGTTAGAATAGATAGTAGATCTCAGGGACAAAGATATCACAATTTCTTCTCTCCAAGAATTGCCACTCCTTGGTGCCAAACTCTCCTTCCCCAAACCCTTCCCCAGGGCCAGCCTAGCACTCTCTATACTATGGGTATTGTCTCTTTGTTTCTTGAGCCAACTCTGGGCACCTTTCACTCCCTGACTATAATATCTGGCAATATCCATATGAGTGACAACTATTAGTCCTAAGAATTCCCTCACCTTGCCCAAGTTCCTGTGGTCTCCCTTTAGTCACTAGAGTAACCTTGAGGGCAAAGAACATCTTTTCCTTTCTGTGTAATTTTAAGGAGATGATTCAGTATCATGGTACATACCAGCAGCATGGGAGGAGGCAACTGCAGGGTGTGCCCTTCTTACAGACATTGTCAGTCTCTGTCCCCACCGTCCATTCCCTTCATGGTAACATTCTCTCTCTGTTGTGGGTCAGTGGCCCATTATCAGTACACACAAGAGGACAAACTTTCCCAAAGTGAGTTTACATCCCAAAGGTCAAATTCTGTTGGACCAGCCAGCCAGCAAATACAGTCTCCCTCTGAGCAGGGTTCTGCTGCTGTTTTGGCCCATAATTCTTCTCAACCATGGAGGTTTTTCAACTACTTCAGGGTGAGGGGATCTGAGATTTCACAGCACCTGTGTGGCAAACCAGGAGAAGAGGATGAATTGTAACTCCAGCTGCATGCCTGTCACAAAATGAGATTGGAAAATAATTCATGAATGGACCAAGGGCCACTTTCACTTAGTGAAAAGTTTTTGGTAACCTTTGTTTTCTGCTTTATTTCTCTTTGTATCTGAACTACCAGGAGAAGCACTTGGTGGCTAATAACTGCTAGACTAACATTTGTTGAATGAATACCTCAAAGAATTACAAATGAACAAATGGATTGGCTACCGAGAAGTGACTGTCAGGCCATGCTTCTTCCTGCCCAGGGGGAGTCCTCCTTCTGCAGGACTCTCTAGGTAGGCGTGGGAGTTGGGTTGGGAAATGCTGAAAGCATTGGGACCAGCAGGGTAAAAATGATAGAACTTTTGTTGTTGGCCTCTAGCACACCTATACTGTCATGTTATTGAATTTTCTTTAGGTACGGCAGTTGGCAGTAATGAAAATAAAATTTTTGTGATATAGAGCAGAACAATTCACTACTTCCAATTTAAATCCAGGCTGCTTACCAAAGGCATTGGAAACTGCTTAAAATTTAGAAGCTCCTATAAAACCATGGATTAAGGAAAATAGAAAAAGGAAAGACTAGAAACTTTTTAGAAAAGGAAAAATATACATGTATGATGACCCAGTATGATGGTACCCAGAACATAAGTTTCACCTAAATTTTTTTACAGCTACAACAAAAATGAAAGAACTGACAGGTAACTCTTACATAATCCTTTCTTGTTTATAGTAAGGGTGAAGGTTTGTTATGGTATACCCAAGATGAATGCCCCTTTTGTTATACTGTGCATAAAGAACAGTATCTACACTGCTGTAAAACTGTAGAAGATGCAGTTATGTCATTTGCAGGAATGGTTTCCCAACAGGCGAGGGTCACCTGCTCAGTTGGGGAAATGCAATAAAAACTTGCAGGACAAGCTCAAGCTCTTCTGTTGTCTTCTCAGTCAGTTTCTGTTTATTTTGTCTCCCAATCCCCCTTCCTCCTGCATCCCTCCATCACTAGAGCTTCACATTCCTGCCCTGAGAGCTCTCTCTGCCACAGGGACCCATCCTTCTTCTCCCTGGCTCATACCCTATCCCCTGCCACTCAGAGAGTCCCAGCTGGTTCCCTCAGCCCACCCTGCAGGGCATGCAGGGTTCAAATGGATAGAGCTGTTCTTTCCCTGATTCAGCACTTGATGGTCCTTTCAGAGCTCCTCTCTCTAAATGTCTACCCCTGCCACCATTTTGACCTCAACCTAGAACTTTCTCTCTGTATTCACTTCCCAATGGACCCCTATCAGGTAGTTTCAGAGAAGCTAAAGTTCATCTTAAAATATGTAATTCTTATAAGAGTCCAAAGACAGAAATTACAGTTCACCTAGGCCTCCCAGAACACCTAGAACGAGAAAGATATGATGGGTTCAAGGTGTCCCTCCAGTTTCTTTTTCTCTCTCCATCAAAGGCTGAAGGCAGGTGGTTCTTTACTAAAGGATGTACAATGATTGGCATCTCTTACATACCATTTTAGTCAGCTTTTGCATTGCTCTGACCAAAATACCTGACAAGAACAACTTGAGGAGAAAGTTTATTTTGGCTTATGGTTTTAGAGATTTAGTCTATGGTTGGTCAACTCCATGGCTCTGGGCCTGAGATGAGGCACACCATCATGGCAGAAGGCATGGTGGAGGAAAGCAGCTCAGGACATGGTGGCCAGTACACACACACACACACACACACACACACACAGAGCGCTCTGCTCACCAGGGGAAAAACAAACAAATTCCAAAGGTACACCCCAACTGACCTACTTCTCTAACTTACCTGCTTACAATTACCACCCAGGTAATTCATATTGGTGAATTAATCCACTGATTAGGTCATACTTCTCATAATCTAATAATTTCACCTCTGAAAATTCTTAAATTGTCTCACACACAAGCTTTTGGGGAACACCTCATATCTATACCATAACACATACCAGTGAAGCTGGGCACTCCAAGAGCAGATATTAAGGGACCACAGGAAGCGTGTTCTTCTTGAGAATGTAGGAATGGAGATTACTGAGAGGAATCTCTTGAGCCCCATTGTTCTAATGGAATAGGTGTCTCTGCCGTCTGTTTTTCAGGCTGGTTTTTGGAACAGGGAGCTGGTAGACATCTCTGAGCTTCAGTCTTCCTTTGCTGCCCTTTGCACAGAGTGAAAACCTGATGGTCATTTTGCAAAGAATTCCTGGAAAGTAAGTCAGTGCTCAGAAGTCTATGAAGCCTAGACTCTGGATCTGGAGCCATTCCCAGGGGGGAGAAGAAGGCACAGACAGGTCTCTGTGTGCCATATTAGGGTTGAAGAAGAGATGGTTTGGTAGGTGGAAAGTTCCAAGTTTGGAAGCAGGAGGCTGTTGATTGAAGTTAACTCCCTTTTGATGCACTGAATGGTATGTTGACTTTCTGGGCCACAGTTTCCCAGGCTTTACATCAGTCTCTAAAGGCTTCTGTCTTTGAAAGCTATAGGAACGAGTGGTCACATATAGGTGCAGACTGCAGGATCATTTCAGGAATAGAGCTGCAATATCAGAAATCTGTTTTCAGTTTTTGTTGCCTGTATTTGTCTAAGCTAATTGTGGGATAAACATCAGCTATTTCTGAAGTCTATAGAAAACCAGTCTGGGTGAATGATATTGGCCAAATTACATTGTTATCTTGTGTATTGTGTATGCACAGATATGTAACAAAAAATCCCATCAGATCATACAACCAGAATGCACCAATGAAAAATTTGGGGGAAAAAAAAAAAGAAAAGAAAAGAAAACCAGTCGGGTAAATTGGAAGGGCAAATACAAATCGTCCATGAGTTGGAGTCTTTGGGCTTAAATTATGTCTGTGAGTCCATGTTCTCCTGTGGAAGCTCAGACATGACCAGTGTGACCATGATTTGCTTTGTGTGACAGAATGAAAACAACTACCAAAGCTTGCAACATTCAAGGTCCAGATTCCATCTAGGTTCCAGATCCTAGAATTTTAGGGCATTGGTCCTATAGGACAATCTTTCTTTGAAGTTCTACAGCTCTGCTTCTGACACCTTTGGCCTTGTTCCACCCAGAGGTGGGGACTCAGGGTAGCAGCTGAAGGCCAGCCATTCATGTCTGTCAGATCTCCTTCCCTTCAGGGGCCAGCAACTCTCCTTTCTCTGTGGCAGCCAAAAGTTAATCAGTGCCAGGAGTCAGGCCCTGAACTACAACCCGCCTCTGTCCCGGATATATGACATGCTGAGCCTCTGACTTGGGAGGTTGTTTGCTTGTTATTATGTAAATGATCTGTGCTTTGGTAATTTTCAGGAATCAGAGATTTTTTTTTCCCTCTCATTAACCAGGAATAGATCCAATGTCATCAAGGGGCTAGAGATGTCGGGAAGTGGATTTTGCAAAGTGATGTTGTCCTAGTAACCCTGAGGGGCTGATAGATTCCGCTTCTGACCCTGGTGACAACTGTGTGGGGAGGCCACAGAGCCTCTAAGAAGGAAGTGGTGGTTTGTCCAGGAAAACACAATTTTCATATTTTATAGAAATGGGGTGCAAGTAGCCCTTTACTAACTAAACAAATGCTTCAAACTAGGGACTAGGCTAGCCATGCCGACCCACAGTCTCACCTGCCTTTTCCTGGCAGGTGGATGATTTGTGCCACCTCATGTGGCCCTTCAGTATAGAGACCATAATTGACTGGAATGCTTGATAAAATTTTAAGATCTTAGTTCTATTCTGGACCTAATGAATTAAAATATCAGAAATATCTCATCTTAGTGAGGTCCTCAGGTGATCTGGATGTTTGGCCAGTTTTGGAAACCACTGCCCCAAGAAATACAGTCACCACAGTGGCTGTTGCCTACCTCACTGTCACAGGGTGACCAAATACCAGATGTCAAGGCTTCTTGATTCCTTGTAGGCCCCTCATGAGGTGAATGGTTCTGCTTCATTTAGAGTGTCACACTCTGTTATGGTTGGGATATGATCTGTCCCCCAAAAGCTCCTATGTTAATGCAGGAATATTCAGAGGTGAAGTAATCAGATTATGAGAGTTGTAACCTAATCAGTCCATGTTAATTTGAATAAACTAAGTGGGTGGTAACTCTAAGCAGTTGGGGCATGCCTGGAGAAGGTGGGTCACTGGGAGCATGCCCTGGAAGGGTTTGTCTTTCCTGAGAACCTCTTACTCTTTCTCTCTCTGTTTCCTGGCCACCATGAACAACAGAGTAACACTCTTCCATCATGCCCTTCTGTCATGATGTTCTGCCTCACCTTGGCCCAGAGCAATGGAGTGGGCCCATCATAGACTAAACCTCTGAAACCATGAGCCAAAAAACAAAACAAAACAAAACAAAACTTTTCCTTCCCTAAGTGCTCTTGTCAGATATTTTGGTCACAGCAACAAAAACCTAATTAACACAGATCTTGAACAATCTCTCTCAACTAACCAGTGTCCCACTAGTAAAAAACAACTGTGGACCCAAATTCTTCCCTACACATTTCTAGGGGCTTACTGCCCCCCTGTGACTTCAGGGAGTGAATCTGGGGCTGAAACAGCTCTAGGAGTCTCAAAGTTTGGGAGACTGGCCCCTGGGACTCAGAATGGAGACTTGTGTGTTCACCAGGTGGGGCTTTTTGTACATATTTTTTTTTGCACGTGTGAATGTGTGTTGAGTGTCTCTATGGAGATCAACAGACCCAATGCTTGAAATTCCCTGTATCCTATTGCTAGGGGTCTCAGCCCTAGACCTCCCCCCAAATCTAGATAGTTCCAGAGACTCTGAGTGGACAGTACTGGTGCTTGGTCATTCACTAAAGGTCTACAAATGACCCTAAACTGTGTTGTAGGATGCTAGGGACTTGACAGAGATTGTTTGGAGAGTAGCATGATCTTCTGTGCACATTTTGGATCATATGTCACCACTACTGCCCTCACCTGAGTCTTTATCTGATCACTGAATCTAAGGTGACTCCAACTTCAGTTACCAATATAATACTTGTTTTATTTTATTCTTAGCACTTATAGATATTGGCTATCTTGGCTGATTACTTGTTTGAATTTTATCAGGTCATTAAGAGTGAGGACTCTTGGGCTGGGGTTGTGGCTCAGTGACAGAGCTCTTGCCTCACACATGTGAGGCATTGGGTTTGATCCTCAGCACCACATAAAAATGAATAAACAAAATAAAGATATTGTGTCCATGTATAACTAAAAATTATTTTAAAAATAAACAAACAGTGAGGACTCTTGCAGGGCACAGTGGCACATGCCTGTAACCCCAGCCACTTGGGAGACTAAGGCAGAAGGATCACAAGTTTCTGAGACCAGCCTCAGAAACTTAGTGAGACCTTGTCTCAAATAAAAAATAAAATAAAGGACTAGGGAGGTAGCTCAGTAGTAAAGCACCTCTAGGTTCAATTGCAGTACTTAAAAAAAAAAAAAAAAAAGGGACACTGGAACTAGATGACTGCCTGGATTCAGATCCCGGCTTCATCACTTAGCAGCTGTGTGATCTTGGCAAGTTGCATATACTCTTTGCTTTAGTTCCCCTCTTGATAAAACTGGATAATAATAGTGCCCACCTCAGGGGACTGTTAGGAGTAGATGAGCTGATGTAATTAAAGCAATTAGGCATCACTGATGTGAGATAATGTCATGCAAGCATCAGTCCCTGCTGTTGTGATTATTACAAGTCTATGTCTTTCACTTCTGCAATCCTGGTGCCTAGAAAAGGGTGGGGAGCCACATACACACTCAATTAATAACTGTTGAACAAATAAATGAATGAAGGAATCTAAGACCTCCCCAAAATGTGTAACCCAAGTCTTTCTCCAGAGCTTAACTCAGCTTCAAGCTGGATCCAAGGAATAAGCAGCAAAACTCATTTAGGAAGATGGCTAAGGGAACAACCTCCTTTCCCAGGTCATAGAGGATCCCTGGCCTGTTGATCCGCAGAAGCCTTGTGCAGCAGGTGCTGTGGCCTTGTGCTGCCCTCTGCTGGTTGTCTCTAGGGCAGAGCCAGCAAACCCAGAGACTGACTTACATGTGGGACCAAGTGCTGGGGTCCCATGAGCACTTGTTTGCAACTTGGAATGCTTTCCTCCTCTCCACTTGTGTCTTGGT
Source organism: Tamias sibiricus (assembly GCA_025594165.1). Classification (NCBI taxonomy): domain Eukaryota; kingdom Metazoa; phylum Chordata; class Mammalia; order Rodentia; family Sciuridae; genus Tamias; species Tamias sibiricus. The sequence continues at coordinate 126,200,754 of CM046663.1, read as the reverse complement.
TGCTACACTCACTTGAATTGTGCACCCACCTTTCAGGGCCAGATTCAGATGCAGGTTCCTACTGGGTGACCACAAGTCGCCAGCATGCTGGACCCTGACAGCCCTCACTGTCCAGGAAGTCCAAGTTACTAGTGGAATTCACTGCTCCTCACCCACATGTCTGTCTCCTTTCTCAACTTAGAATGTGAGTTCCTCAGGACAGGACCTGTATGCCACCTACACATTCCTCCCTCTGTACCCCCTACAGGTCTCTGTCCAGGGTGACTTCTGAATCCTCTCAAGATAGAACTTTGCTTCTGCTCTTGCCTGGGACCATGGGGACTGGATTGGTGGCCTTGCCCCTGGGCTTGCTCTGTGGGCTTTCTGGGTATCTCTCTGAAGTGAAGTCACTTGTTTTTCTTTCCTCAGCATCAGCAAAGAACGAATCTGGACTTTTCTCTGAATCAGGTTCTTTCTGAGAACACTACATTCGCTCAAAAGTGCAGAGGGGCTCAGCCTGGGGACCTGTCACTAACGACACTTTAGGGATTGTGCCTGGGACGCATCAGGCCACCAGCAGAGGGTGCTGTGCTCAGATGGTGGACATTTCCTACATGTCCCCAAATGAGATGGCGTTGTTATTCCACCAGCTGTAATTCTGTTTCTGGTTCAGGAGCCTCCTAGAAAACCAGCTAATGGAAGCAAGATTCTTAAAGAGAATCTTTTGCTCACTGATAAAATTCAGGGGCATATTCCTTCTTGGGGTCCGTCCAGTCCTTCAATGCTGTCTTAAGCCTAGGATGGCAAACATTAGCACACATAATGCCACTCTCCTTCCTTATGTTAGTTGTACCCTGCCTGGTTTAAGACCTTGAAAGCCATTTATCCCTACAGTCATGACCAAGGGATTTCAGATGGTGGGTAGAAAAGAACTCATGGTCTAACCCTGCCCAGTGCTCCTGAAATGTCCAGCTTCCTGTCTCTGTAAGAACCTATGACTGAGGTAATCACAAAATTACAACCTGATGCTGTATGCTGAGTTGCACATGAGACCCTGTTCAGTAGTGGGAACAGCTTCTCAAGGGTTCTCCTCGACCAGCTGGGCTGACCCTTTCCACCCTCTGTCTGGGAGCAGTTCTTGGTGATCATCTCTCCTATGCTGATGGATTCTAGCCCCAAGCATTCTAAGATAGGATTTCAGATTTACTATGTGAAAGGGGTTTGGAGAGTCCAGAGGTGGAAGTAGCCAACAGTGACTGGGATGGAGGAAGAGGTCAAGAGAGATGGTTTAATACCATACTCCCCATTGAATGGTTTGTTCGTGATTAATGCACCAGGGTCATGGGCTAAATTTCAGATCCAAGAAAAGGTGCCACTTTCCTCCTCTTAGCCAAGGAGTTATAAACTGCCAAGAGCTTCAGAGCAAGAGGTATAGAATCTGACTCCAGGTCACAGACCAGAAGGGAAGGAGGGGTGGCGATGTATGCCAAATTCCTTTCATCCTTGCCTCTTTCATTCCTAATCAGTACTTAGATGAAGGTGAATAATCTTTTTAGTACCTATAGTTATAGTTCCTTTCTTATTGCTACCACAGGGGGTTCCTGACTTATAATAGTTTGAAGATTTTCCAACTTTATGGCAATGTGATGCCATACTTCAAATGCTGAAGTTGTATCTTTCCTGGGCTGGATATTTGGGTGCCATCCTCTTTCAAGATATTGGGCAGTAGCAGCACACCACAGCTCCCAGCCAGCCACTCCTTAAGGAGAGAAACAATGGATAGCTACCAGTGTTTTTTTTTTTTTTTTGAAAAGACATTTTTTATTATAATAAGAACATAAATAAAATTTACCTTCCTATCAATGAAAGCAATTAAAATTTATAAAAGCCATCATAATACTTTTGATATAAAATATCCAATGTAGTTTTATAGCTTCAGTTTTTATAAATAAGTATTTTTAAAAATTTTATTTATTCTAATTTGTTAAATATGACAGCAGAATGTGATTCAATTCATATCACACATATAGTGCACAATTTTTCATGTCTATGGTTGTACACAAAGTAGAGTCACATGATTCGTGTCTTCATACATGTACTTAGGGTAATGATGTCCATCTCATTCCACCATCTTTCCTACCCCCTGCCCCTCTCTTCCCCTCCTTCCTTTTTGCCCATCTAAAGTTTGTCTATTCATCCCAGCTACCAGTGTTTTTTAGATATAATATTATTTTGTATCCCATCAGGTCTACCAAATGCCCATCTCTGTATACTAAGATAGTCAATGCTTATTATAAAATAGGTTTTGCATTAGGTGATTTTTGTCCAACTGTAGGGTGACATGTTCTGAGCACGTTCAAAGTAGACTGGGCTGAATATGCTGTGCCATAAGTTAGGTGTATTAAATGCATTTTCAATTAATATTTCTAACTTACAATGGGCTTATTGGGACAGCATCCCATTGTAAGTTGAGGAGCATCTTTCCATGGTGGCAGATATTTTTTGTATAGATTTATCAGGATATATTTTTTAAATTTGACTTTTAAAAAGTCTGATTTCTCAAAGACATCCTCAGCAACTTAGTGAGGCCCTAAGGAACTGTCTCAAAATAAAAAATTAAAAAAAAAAAAAAAGGCTGGATGTGGCTCAGTGGTTAAGCCCCCCTGGGTTCAATCCTTGATATCCTAAATAAATAAATAAAATTAAAAAAATAGAAAGTCTTATTTTTGATTTTACCATTTCTACTTTTTAAAATTGGTTTGATATTTCATTACTTTCACTTCAGTATGTATTTCTTTGGTCCTTTATTTTTTCTTGTCTCTAAAATTTGTTTTAAAAAGATGAGGGGCTGGGGTTGTGGCTCAGCGATAGAGCGCTCACCTAGCACGTGCACGGCCTGGGTTCGATCCTCAGCACCACGTAAAAATAAATCCATTGTGTACAACTAAAGCAAATAAATAAATATTTTTTAAAAAAGATGAGCACCTAGTTCAACTATTTTCAGTCCATGCTTTTTAAAAAAAAATTTTAATAATGAAAATTGAAGTTATGTATTTTCCTCTGAGTATAGTTTTAACACTACCCCCTAGATTTGGGGATATTTACTATCGTTTAATTTGTTTCTTTAGTTACTACCAAGATTGTGTACTTTTTCATGTTTCAATACTAGTGCTCATTAGTATTTCTTCTTTAAAGAATTTATTCTTTTCCCTTCTTATCCCATTTTTCCCATTTAGATATTCATCAGTTCCTTGTTGATTTATCTGTTATGCATATTGAAAGTCTAAACATTTTTCTTTTCTTTTTTTATTTTTTATTTTTTAAAAATATTTATTTATTTACTTTAGTTGTACACAATGCAATGCATTTATGTTTACGTGGTGCTGAGGATCGAACTCGGGCCACGCACGTGCAAGGCGAGCGCTCTGCCGCTGAGCCACAACCCCAGCCCCTTTTCTTTTCTTTTTATGTTGTGTTTTACTTTTCGGCCAAGAAGTTTCATGTATTTTTTATGTAGTCAGATATATCAATATCATCACTTTGGGTCTCCCTCTCTGGTAGCATTTTCAGATAGCTCTTTCCCCTCCAAGAGTACATAAATCATTGCTCTTATTTTATTCTGATTTTGATATTTACATGTAACTAAGATGATCTGATTTTACCTTTCCTGGAAATGCTTAGCCATTTAATCTAGCATTATTAACTGACAAGTCATTATTTTTCTATAATTTTGATGTTCTGTTTTTATCATGCACTTATACGATACATGCACTTGGATCCATTTTTAAAGTTTCTGTTCTTTTCCATCATTCTATTTATTCCTATGTAATTAATACATGGTTTATTTTAATCAAGCTGGTTTTTAAAAAAGGTAAAACCCTTTAACATAAGATGGGCCAAGTCCATGGTATTTTTTTTTTTTTTTTGTAAGTCCATGGTATTTTAACCAATTTCCCAGATTCTTGTAGGATTCATTCTTTACCTCAAAGCTTTAGAATAATTTCATGAAGTCCTCACAGCCTTCTTTAATGAGATATCCTACACATTAGTAACTCTGTTTAGATTCTGGGACTACTCCATCTTAAGCTGAAACTGAAACTTATAAACTGCCAAGAAAAAGAAACTTAAGATATCCTGTTCCCATATCCCTGCCTCCCACCCTTTCCAAGGTCTCTAAATACAAGAATCTGTTATTACCCAACCACCTGTGCTCAAGGTCAATACTAGCTTGCTCCACCCAAGGCCATTTCCAGTTTACTCTTGTTCTTTGTTAAAAAGGTATAAAAACCCCTATTCAAGTAACTCTGACTGCTGCACCACTTCCACCTTTTGACTAGACAATCTGGCAGGCCTTCCCTGTCAATAAACTTTGCTTACTGAGCATGAGACTCTGTCTCCAGAGATTTCTTTGAGTGTTCTATCCTAACGTCCTTCATAACCCCCCAAATGCACATACACTTTTTTTTTTTTTTTTTTTAGAAGAACACTCAGGGAGTACACTGAGTTTCTAGGTTCACTGAGAATTCACTCTCCTCTCATTCTCATCCCCTTTCTGCTCTCTTGGCTCTCCCTAGATGGAGACCAAGCATCCCAAGCTTGCTCAGGACCCACCTCCCGGCCTCCTCTCCTTTCTGCCCGGGCCAGTCCTTCTGGTCACATAGTGTAACTACTTGTCCTGAAATTGCCATCCGACCTATGGGCCCTGGACTAAGTGCCAGCCACTTGTGCCTGAAATGAAGGATTAGGGGAATGAAAAATAAATACACAGAAGGGCTGGCAGTGAGGCCAGGGTGCTCTTACTGCAGATCAAAGGGCCTAATGACATCTTAAAAACACTTTATTCAGCCCTGCAAATAAGACTTTCAAGTAGGAATTAAGGGTCTCTTTCTCTGGATTTTCTCAGTACTCCATCCATTCATCTTGCTAAATATGGAATGCACCATTTTGCACAGTCAGAGCCTCTGTAAGTTCCTCTCTGTGGCACTAAAGTGATTCAACCAGGTTCCTGTGGAGCCTATAGTCTCTCAAGTAAATGGAGATCAAACATGTTACTAATTGAAATGCATCCAGTAAGAACCCCTAAATTTCATTGAAAGTTCAAGTGGAACAATGAATTGAAATTCATTCTACTGTCATGTATAACTAATTAGAACAAATAATTAAAAAAAAGTTCAAGTGGACCTAGCTTATGCCCTAGGGGTAACTGGGTTGCACTATCACTTTACATCCGTCAATCCTCTGAACTCAGCATGGCTATAGAAGAGAGGGCACCATGACACGTGCACTTGTCTTATCTGACCTCCCAAGAGAAACACAAGTTCATGTCTGTCTACCCAAGACTTCTTGGTGAAGTATTGGAGTGAAGCCTACCACAAGATTCCTGCTATTATCCATAGAGAGGCTTAATATTTACAGACAACTAGAGCAGACAGTAATAGAATCTTTTGGTCTCTGAGTAGCTCAGTGATTACACAAGAAGACGACCCTCCTCTATGTCCTTGGTTAAGATATCTTAAAATCCATCCATTTGTTCTAAATCTATTTGTTGAGTACCTTATTGTCCACTGCTGGAATACAGTTTCACCACTTATTTCTCTGTGATGTTAGGGAAGTTCGGGGTTATAGGATCCATTAGAGCCTGACTAGCCATTTCCATCTTTATATCCAGTACCTGGATAAATATTTGACAACTCAATTAACATTTTATTTTCTTTAATAAGATACCTAGTTTTTTTTTTTTTTTTTTTTTTTTTGTTCTAGTATATAGAATGTAGGTAACTTGAAATGGTCAAGCAATCATTAAACTTGTGAGAATGCTCTGACCGTAAGCAGCTCAGTTGCTAATGTCTTGTATCAAGGGGATCCAGAAGAAAAACAGGGTCCTAGAAAAGCAGACATGAGAGGGCTTGCCACTGGCTGGTCATTATAGGATGTGGGCTGGTTTGGTAATGAAACCGCTTTTTTACCGTGACGAGTTCTTGCTCCCCGAACGCTGAAGAATAACGCCGAAGAAGCACTCCGAGGCAAGCGTAGAGTGGAAAGTGGACAGCTTTATTGAAAGGATAGCAAAAGACTTCCCCCAGAGGGAGAAGGGGACCTGGAAACCAGGAATCCAAAGGGAGGAGAAACTTTCTCCCTTTTATATCTGAAATCTTTCTTTTGTCCCTTTCATGTTCCCTATCTCTGTCCTTCCTGGGACAGGGGACAGGAATGTCAAAAGATGTGACACCGGAGGGCCCATGGCGGGAGTGAGATTCACAGGAAGGGCTTAGGGCTAGTTGATTAGCATCTCCGTTTGCTGGAGCTGTTTCATTAACATTCCATAAGATGGGCCCTCAACTTGGGAACATTAACCATCTTATCTCCCTTAGAGTTGCTCTGTGTTTTTCCAGGACTCAGGCTGACTCCATTTTTCTTATGGACTCCATGTTCTTTATGAGACTCGATGTTAGACCCGATTTGCCTGACTACACTCACTACCTAGCTTTAAATCTGGCTTCAGTAACAGGAGGGTTAAGAACAAGAAGGAGACTTGCAAATATACTGCTAAATTGAACAGGGACTTCCCAATATAACTGCGGGAAAGACCACCCTTCCACACAGGGGTGGCTGCCTGTTACTCCCATGATGGCTCCTGGCATTTTGAGAGCCAGAAATCTCCTGAGAACCTAAGAGCACATAGTCCTGGTTTCACTTGACGCCTAGGCTTCTGTGGTTGAGGACATGGGCACAGTTAAGATCTGATCTGAACTTTGCTCATGTATGTTAGCACAAGAGACTCTGTGCTCAAGGCGCAAGGCAAGACTTGAACTTCTGAACCGTTTGCTTCAGTGCTTTTTAATCAGACTGTACCTATAGAGCCCAAATGAACCTCTTTTTGAGTCCTCTGTGCTCAAGGGCAAACCAGGCTCTCATACACATGGGTCTGGTGGATTTGAAGTTTCTCTTGGGGCTTAGGATCTCAACACTCCAGGCCTCCAATACCATGGAAGGTTAGATTTTTTTTCCCACACAGTTCTGCTACTCTTTCCTCCCCCTTGTCAAGAAATAGATCTGGCCTAAGTATTGGGGTGGGCAATGACGTACCAAGACCACCATGACCTTGAATGGGTCTCAGTGGCCATACTGTGCTATGTCATCACCCCCTCCCACAGCCTAGTCAACTGACCCAGGGGAGTGTACCTGAGACAGGCAGACTCATTTCTACAGGAGTTTATATTGAAAGCAGATGACAGTATCTCATGCCTGTGCGGCAGTCTCTGAGCATAATCCCTGTCCTCGTGCGGGGAAACCAGGAATCAGAGGGGGCCAGTGTGCAAGGAACAAGAGGCAAAGACATAGAGAAAAGCAGAGGCCAGGGAGGTGGCATGACTTTTCCTGTGTCCTGCCTGCTGTCCCCAGTCCTTCTTAACCCATTTAGAGTCATCTATTCATTTAAAGTTTTTTTCTTCTTGTCTTAAATTCAGTTGTTTCCTCTTACAATAAAAAGGGCCTTTCTAAGCTCCCACTATGAGTATGCCCAGGTGTGGCCTCTGTAGGGGGGAATTGTTTGCTAGCTATTGTGTAACTTCAGGAGGTGTGGGCAATTGGGGATTTTTTTTTCAGTAACAGAAAACATCTTATCTCAGAACCCCGGCTGCAAGCTGTCTGAAAATGCAGCTTTCCCTTTTGGACGTGTTACCCTTATCTATATATGAGGTGTGGCTGGCTTCAGGAGTTCTGGGCAGACAATTGGGGCTTGGGGGCCCCATCCAGAATGGGCAACCCCCTTGGTCCCTGTGAACAAAGGAGAGCATATCATCTGATTTCCTGTCTGGGGGAGGAGGAGTTTATTTGTTCCTTTTATTATGGGCCTGTGGTTCACCCAGGTGCCATTCCCGTTTCTTTCTTTCTTTTTTTTAAGAGTTTTTATTTACTTTTAGAATTCTGTAAACTTTTTTCTTCATTTATTGCAGTCAATGTGTTGCTGAGTCCACCCCAGGTGCAGATATATATATATTTATTTTTTTTTATGTGGTGCTGGGGCCTTGTGCATGCGAGGCAAGCACTCTACCAACTGAGCTATATTCCCAGCCCCCATTCCCATTACTTGAAGACAAATATCATTTAAATAATTTTTGTGGTTTCTACATGATGTGGAGTTTCACTGGTGGTGTCTTCATCTTTGAACATAGTATAAAGTTACGTCTGATTCATTCCACTAACCACAAGAATGGGATCCTAATTATGTCAAAATGCACTCTGCTGTCATGTATATCCAAAAAGAACAAATAAAAATAAATAATAACTAAATAATATTTGTGAGAGTGTGTCAATAAAATCAACCAAATATATGGGAGTTTTTGGTCTATATATTTAGAGGCCAAAAGCATAAACTTTGGGATCAGAAAGACCTTGTTCATGACTGAGCTCTAAACATTTCATCCCCATGGTCGTGAACAAGTCCCCTCTACTCTCTGTGCCTTTATTTTCATATTTGGAAAATGAGGAAGATTTAACTAAATTATATTTTTTTTTTTTTTTGGTACCGGGGGTTGAACTCAGCGGCACTCGACCACTGGGTCACATCCCTAGCCCTTTTTTGTATTTTATTAGAGACAGGGTCTCACTGAGTTGCTAAGTGCCTCGCCATTGCTGAGGCTGGCTTTGAACTCGCGATCCTCCTGCCTCAGCCTCCCAAAGTGCTGGGATTACAGGCGTGCGCCACCGCGCCCGGCTACTAAATTATCTTTGTGACAGAGTAGGGAAAGAAAACTCCTGAAACTACCAGGCAAGAGAAGTGTTGGGGTGAATTTGAGCATGACCAGATAACCCTCTGCTCCAAAGTTCCCTGAGATTTCAGATGGCTTTAGGGTTGTGCACTTGGCACTTCTCCCCTAGCCAGAGTACAGCCCTATTGACAGGGCTGGGGAGAGGTGCTGGGTGGCATGGGAGGAGGAGTACTAGGTGTGGGACCATGTGGGACCAGCCCCCAGTCGTGAGGGGGCTGGGGGGACAGGGGAGGCAGACTTCTGAACCAGGTCACCCTGCCTGGCTGTGTAGATTCCTGGGTTTAGTTTAAAGCCAGAGGCAGCTATAGAGGCTTCCAGCTCAGAGGCTCTAGCCTGCAGTGGCTAAAGGAGTTTGGGGTCTGCAAGTGGTCCTGAAGAGGACATACACCTGGAAGCCATAGCCTGTAGATGGAATTTGAAGACAGGGGCACAGGATGCACGAGCCCTGGAGTGAGTGTAAGGAAAGAAGAGAACTAAGAGTTGAGGCCCAAGTACGCCTCCATCATGTGTCAAGGAGGAAAGCAACAGGGATGAGCAAGAGGCTGATCAGGAGCAAAGGACAAGAGTAAGCACAGGCAAGGGCTGGAGTACACAGTTCAATGGTAGAGCTCCCTGGGTTTGATTCTCCAGCACCACTTAAAAAAAAAAAAAAAAACAAATGAAAAGGCCTTGGGAGGAGGCTCAGTAGTAAAGTATACCTGGGTTCAATTTCTAGTACCAAAAATATTTTTGAGAAAAGACATTTAAGACTAAACACAGAGCCAGGCACAGTGGCACACACCTGTAATCCCAGTGGCTCAGGAGGCTGAGGCAGGAGGATCAAAAGTACAAAGCCAGCTTGTTCTTCCTATTCCCTTGTCCCTTCCCTGCCCTTCCATGCTGCTCTTTCCCTACCCCCTTCCCTTCCATGTGGCCCCTAATAAATCCCCTTTTCTACAAAAAAAAAAAAAAAAAAAAAAAAAAAAAAAAAAAAAAAAACAAGAAAAAAAAGAAAAAGAAAAGTGCAAAGCCAGTTTCAGTAACAGCAAGGCGCTAAGCAACTCAATGAGACCCTGTCTCTAAATAAAATATAAAATAGGGTTGGGGATGTGACTCAATGGTTGAATGCCCCTGAGTTCAATCTCTGGCACCCCCACCCCCACAACACCCACCTCAAAAAAAAAAAAAAAAAAAAAAAAAAAGAGTAAACACAGGCAAGGTGGTGATCTGGAAGCTGAGAAAAGGAAGAGTTTGGAAGAAAAGGAGGGATAGCTGACCATTTGATGAGGAGGAGGGCTGAGAAGGACTTTGTAACAGTGACATCATTGCAGGCTGACTTTTATCCCTTGCAATGGGGAGAGCAGGCTGGCCCCTTCTTCCCCATAGGCCCTCAGTGTGTGAGGTGGTCTGCAGTAGCCCTACCTCTGGCTGTGTCCTGTAGAGAAGCCCTGGCTGGCACAGGTGGTTACCTTTTTTTTTTTTTTTTTTGTGGTACCAGGGATTGAACTCAGGGGCACTCGACCACTGGGCCACATCCCCAGCCCTTTTTTGTGTTTTATTAGAGACAGGGTCTCACTGAGTTGCTAAGTGCCTTGCGATTGCTGAGGCTGGCTTTGAACTCACGATCCTCCTGCCTCAGCCTCCCAAAGTGGGTGGTTACCTTTTTATTAGGATGTTGGCAGCACATAGGTTTTGGCAGTAACTCACTTGCCAGGCTTCCAGGGCAAGCACGGCTGCTTGTCCCTCCCCCAACCCCTGCCACCAGGGGCTCAGAACTCGCAGATCACGAGGCGCTGCTCTCCACAATTCTTGTCGTTCCACTTGCCGTTGGAGTAGATCTCCACACAGTTCTCTGCCCCGCCATTGTTGTTGGGCTCCCCTGGGGCCCAGTTGGAATAGACCAGGGCCTCCCCATTGGGGTAGACGAACTTGCCCTCTGTCTTGGTATCTGTCATGCTCAAGAAAGCAGCCTTGTTCTGAGCTGTGACCAGCTGTTGCAAAGCCTCATTCTCAGATGCAGAGCGAGGGGAGGACAGCTGTCCGCCGGCCTGGGTGCACACCTCTTGTGCACCCACAAAAGTTTTTTCAAAGCCGGCTGTTTTGAAGATCTTCTCCCCGACACTTCGGCCATTTGGGAAGAGCTCAGCTGGGAGAAGAGGGGAATCAGGTTGAGATGTGGCAGCTCCTGGCCAAAGTGCAGGGCTCTGAGATCTCTGTGCTGCAGCCCAAGCCTCCCAGACCTTCCCAGGCAGGGCCATAGGGCACCAGGGGGAGCTTGAGAGACACTCGGTTCCAGAGCAGCCCCAGCACCATGGTGCACACTGCAAACTGGTACTGTGGTCCCTAGTTCACAGATGAGAGCGCTAAAGCTCAGAGCAATTACGAAGCTCGAGCCATGCAACCATCATACTTAGGGATAAAACCTCACGAAATCCAACACCAAAGCTCAGGCCTGCCCTTTCTGTTTTAGCCCTGCCCTCTCTGTTGTGTGCCGGCATTAATTTTTCAATTACTATGTAGAACTTGACAACCTGACCTGGGCAATGATTACTGTGTAACCTGAGTCCATTTCTGAGAGTATAGAAAACAATGCCGTGAGCCCATTGTCACCACTGTTACTATGTTGGGTTGTCTGAGTTGTGTGATGGGATGAGAGGACAGGAGAGAATAGTGTGGGACATCTGAGAGCTGAATGTGCTAATCTCTGCCTAGGGACAACCCCAAGTTGGCCTCTGGGTGGATGATGCCCCAGCCAGTCAGGTGCTAGAGAAGGGGACAAGGACATCTGAGAGGTGCATATTTGTGAAATTAGTGCTAGAGAGAGGCTCGGAAAGAAATCATATCTGGCCTTAAGACCCAATCTGGCAATGACTGTCTTGGGGACAAGGCAAAGTCACTTTCCCTTTCAGAATTTGCATTTCTTCACCTCTAAAGTAAGGAGTTACTTCACAAAAGTCCCATTTGTGTAACATGTCAAGTATCTCTTTTTATATACTCATCCCTTTGGTTTCTGGACCCATGCATGGAAATCTGGGAAAGGACACTGGGCTCCAGAAAGGGCTGCAGCCTTGGACTTGTCAGGCTGGTCAGAATCCAGGCTGCATCCTCGGTCACTGTCTTCCTCTGAGCATTTTTAACAAGGTCTTGGGGGGAAGATCGTCCATGGACTCAGGATGGCACCCAGAGCAGCCCTGAATAAGGTCAGTGCAAGATCATGTGCCATTACTGGGTGTAAGTTCCATGCTTCCAGGGTGGTATGCATGTGTTACACCAATATGCCCATGAGTTCATCCAAAGGTACATGGGCATGTATTAGGTCCAGCCAGTTGGTTGTGTATGCTTACCTTCATGTGCCTATGTGTGCATATGAGCTTGTGTATGTAGATGGATGTGGAATGAATGATGATATTGAAGTACACACATGTGTGGCATGTGCATGTACACATGTCCTTCATGTTTGTGTCACTGAGCTTATGTGCAAATGAGTACATGTATAAATATGTTTACAGAGGAAAGGAAATGTACAAATGCTTAATACTCTCACCTCTGCCTGGTGCTTAGGAGCCAACCCAATGTCTTACCCAAACAAAACCCTTTCCACTCTATTCATTCAGAGAATTTCTTTTTTTGGACTCAGTGAGATTTGCCTAAAGGATGTGGACTCAAAACTGATGTCACAGAGGGCAGAGGAGGAGGAGGGGATGCTGGGAACTGAGGTAGAAATTCTAAAAGGCACAGAGCACTCAGGTGTGAGCTCCTGGAAGGTTCTAACACCACAGGATTGCACATTTAAGGTGGAATCTGCTCTACACCCATCAGAGATTGCAGGCAGAGCCCAGCATTGGCTGGAGCCCCAACACAGCCTGCGCCCTGCTTGACCTAGGAGCATGAGTAAGGAAAGATACTCAATAACCACTCACCTATGTCAGGCCCCCAACATGTCTTGTACCTCCAGAGTGTAATCCAGCCCCAACCCTCAGGACAGCAACTGCACTCTGTGCTGCCTTCGACTATGCAGCAACATCTTGGGGCACTCCCATGCCTGGCTTCACAGAGGTAAGCAATGCAATGTGTTTGTCACAGGGACCAACTCAGGCAGACAGGAGGGAAGGTCGACTGAATTGCCCTGGACTTGAGACATCTGCCTTGGGGCACAGGTGGCACTGAAGTTGAAGGGTGCTCAGGTTTCAAACATGCATCTGCCAGCCTGGTGAACTGGTGATAGGGACTACTAAATCCTCCTCCTTGTTCCTTGGATCTACTTCTAGGTCGTGGAACACGTGGCTTCCCTGCTTTAGCCCAGCCCCAGCTTTATCCCCAGTCCCAAGCCCAGCCCTAGACACAGTTCCTCAAACTGGGTGAGACTCAGCATCAGCCCCACCTCAACCCTAAATCAACTCCCAGAACCAGTGTGGGGCCCCACATTGGTATGAGGTTAAGGTTCAGATCCAGGAACTCACCTTTCTTATAGTGAGAGAAGACAGTCTGAAGGTTCTGTAGCTGTCCCTGTAAGGCCTCCACCTGCTGCCTCATGGCAGTGATGTCTACAGGGGAGGAAAAGGGCCATGTGAAGATTTGTCCAGCATAGCCTAGGAAAAGCTCAGAGCCCAGGCCTCAGGGAAGGGTATGGAACTGTAGGTACATATTGGGGGGTGGAGGTGACTGATGCCCAGCAGGCCACACCTGCTGATCTGACTGGACCCTGTTGTATGAGGCTTTCTTATGGGAATTTAATCACATTTCCATTTTTGAGGGTGGGGTGAGTAGGAATACATTCCTCATATAATTCCCATCCATTGGATTATTTGATGCTCAAAGCTATCTGGTGAATGGGAAAGATAGCTGTCATTTTCCCAGTGGTCAGATGAAGAAACTGCCCAGGTCAACCTTCCTACACACATTAGACAGTTAAGACCTAATTTTGTCTGCCAGCCTTTCCCTAGTTGCACCCACCATCTGTAAATAATGAGGCTTTCATCCCAGGGAAGAGGCCATCCTGAGTGGAAGAGAGCTCCACTCTCCCCTCCCATGCCTGGGTGGCGGTTCCCAGAGTCAGGAGCTGCTGCCTTACCTGATACCCCACTTTCACCCTTGGCTCCTTTGTCTCCAGGAGCACCTCTGTCTCCCTTCAGTCCAGGAGGGCCCCTGGCTCCTGGGGTTCCCTGTGGACCCACAGCTCCAGCAGGCCCTGGAATCCAAGAAGGACTGGGTGAGCTATGGACTCTATTTACAGCATTTTCACCTTTTCAGTACGTGACATGCCCTTATTTCCCAGCGACACACTCTCCCGGCATGCAGGCTCTTCCCAGAACCCAGTCATGAACATCTGTGCACATCTGTCCCCATCACACAACATTCAACCTCCTCTGTGTACAACTACCCCTGTCACCAACAACTAACCCTCCATGGATACAGAACCATCCCAAGGCTTAGCACTGCACTCTCCTTACATACAGTCAGTTCCCAGAGATGAAAAGTGCACCCTCCTTGAATACAGACTCTCCACAACACCTGCTCAGACTTCATGGGTAGTGGTGGTACAGGGGGTAGGCAGTGGCAGCTCCAAATGGACACCACAGGATTAGAGCCAGCCCAGATCTTTCCATCACTCACCTGCTGCCCCATCATTTCCAGGGGCTCCGCGCTCACCCAGGGCACCTTTCTCTCCTTTAGGACCTGTGGGGCCGCTGGTCCCTGCAGAGCCCTGCAGGCCTGGGGCACCTACTTCTCCTGAGAAAGGAACAAATAAGGACAAATGCTTCTGAGAGTGTGTTCAGCATGTATCATCTCCTCAGTAGTAGAGCTTTTTACCCACAACTCCAGGGTCTGAGAGAGAACTGGGTAGACTGTGCCTGATGCTTGGGCTCCTCTGTGGAGGGTAAGAGGAAATTACTGTTAATGTGGGGAAGGCGGGGAAAGATGTGCGTGGTGAGGCCTTCACAGTGTGGATGGTCTGGGCTCTTCCTGGCATGTTAGTATGCCTCAGGTTGCATCATGGTCCACCGCCATCATTTCTCCCTTCTCCCTCCCAGACCAGCCACATCATATCCACCTACCTTTGGGCCCCACCTCTCCTTTTGGACCTGGTTTGCCTTGTGGTCCTATGTTCCCCTGCTTCCCTGAAGGACCTTCTTTTCCAGCTGGACCAGGCACACCTGGAAGTCCTGGAGGTCCTGGGGAAAAGGAACAATCCTATCAGTGACACTAAATCCTCTTGACAGTAGGAGTGCATATAATGACAGTAATAGTAGAAAACAAAGAGGAACCCCACAGTAGGACCAGTCTGAAATAACCCAGTGCCACCTTTAGAACAACCTTCTTCCTGGTCTGGGATCTGTGCATGCATACTGGCATAGCCTATTGGCAAAAGCACCTTTTTAGGACACCAGAATTCCATGTCCAGTTGCTTACCAATTGGCCCGGAGTCTCCTTTTGGTCCAGGTTCTCCAGCAGAGCCATTTTCCCCTTTTGGTCCCACTGGGCCAGCTGGTCCAGGCAGCCCCCTTTGCCCTACAGCTCCTGGCAAACCTATAGCAGCAATAAATGGGCATAAATTTAGCCCTAGGCCCAGGAGGGTTAAATCCCTGGCATTCCTTCAGGGTTCTGCAAAGCATGGACATTTCATAGTCACATACAATGGTTTAGTGGTGACCCAGGAAATGGACGTTAGCATCCCCATTTTGAGGAAACAGCCTTGTTAGAGGTGGATTCAAATAAACGCATTTTCTCATGCCCCAAGGTCACAGTATCAACAGAAGGCAATCAGTCGGCATTTGCCTATCATCACACACACACACACACGCACACACACACACACACACACACACACACGTGTGTGTGTGTGTGCGTATGTATGTGATATATATGTGTGTGTGATACATATGTGTGTATGTATGTGGTATATGTATGTGTGTGTGTTGGGGAATCAACATTTATATCAGAAATGACACCAAATAGAGGCTAATTTGTCCCGTTATTTGTGCACTTACTCATTTATTTGTTCATAAGGAACCCTAAAAACATAGAAAACATAAGCAAAACTTGACCAGTGTGCTTACACAAAGTAAAAAAAGGTCTGCACAGCAAAGGAAACGATGAACGGAGTGAAGGGACAAACTGCAGAATGGGAGAAAATCTTTGTTAGCTATTTAACTGACAGAGGATTAATATTAAAAATATTTAAATAACTCAAAAAACTTAACAACCTAAAATAAGTGATCCAATTAAAAATGGACAAATAATCTGAGTAGGTACTTCCCAAAAGAAAAAATGGCCAGCAAACATAAGGAAAAAACGCTCACTATCTTTAGGCATCAGGGAAACACAAATCAAAACAACAATGAGACACAATCTTACCCAAGTTAGAATCACTATTATCAAAAAGCAAAACCCAACAAAAACAAAAGTAATAAGTACTGGCACAAACATAGAGAAAAAAAGAATTTATACACCATTTGTGGCAATGTAACTTAGTATGTCCCTTCTGGAAAAAAGTTTCCTCAGAAAACTAAATATCAATCTACCATATGATCCAGCTCTCCCACTTCTAGGTACCCATCCAAAGGAAATGAAGCCAGCACACCAAAGGGATAATGCCTGCATCCCGACCTATTGTGACACTCTTCCCAATAGCTGAGTTCTGCAATCAACTGACAAATGGCTGAAGAGAATGTGGTACACATACACAATGCAATGTTATTCAGCTGTAATGAAGAATGGAATCCTGTCATTCACAGCAAAATGGATGGAACTGGAGGACATGACGTTAAGTGAAATAAGGCAAACACAGAAAGTACAAATCCTGTGTATTCTCCTTATATGGAAGTTAAAAACCATCAACCTGAACATAGACTAGTGATTAATAGAGATTGGAAAAGGTGTGGAGGAGTGGGGGAAGAGGGGGGATAAAGGAAATCTGTTGCTTAGGATCCTTCCTAGGGATGAAATAGAATTACAGAAGGTTACAAGACAGATGCATATCCCACTTCCACAGAGCACTGGGCTGAGGGCACAGGTGACCCAAGCTCAGGCTCAGCATCTCTTGGAACTCCACCATAGCCAGGCTGGCAGCAGGCATAATGACCAAAGCAAGCAAGTCATCTCTAGAATGGAATGTTAGAGGCCACCTGTTTTTGGTGTATGGAGGCCATAGAGCATTGAGGTGTACACACCTTCCTCAACAGTACCACCCATGTTTCTAAAGCACTAACTTTGCATTAGAGTCTCCAAAGACCTAGCTCTGTGCCCTGGTGCCACCTAAAGTGGAGCTTTGTGACCTAGCAATTTGTTCAATCTTGATAATACTAAAATGCCTCCTTCCCTTCC
Source organism: Tamias sibiricus (assembly GCA_025594165.1). Taxonomy (NCBI): domain Eukaryota; kingdom Metazoa; phylum Chordata; class Mammalia; order Rodentia; family Sciuridae; genus Tamias; species Tamias sibiricus. The sequence goes on along the minus strand of CM046663.1, from coordinate 126,183,700 downwards.
ATCTTATATTCATTCACTAATTCCAAAAATATTTATGGAGCTTCACTATCCTAAATGCTGGAAATATGGTAGTGAACAAAACAGATGCCACCCCCCCAAAAAAATCTCTTCCTTATGTACCTTCGAATCTACTGCATAGAAATAGACAATCAAAAATTAAAATGTACAATCTATAGCTTATTAGATTGTAATAAGTGTTACAGAAACAAAATAAAGCTAGAGGACCATTGGATGTCCTGGTAAGTAGAGTGTTTAGGACCTCCTTGCTGGGAATGTGGACTGTGCGTAAGGCCTTGAAAGAGCCATAGGGACATAAGAGAAGGAGCCATAGGGACATCCATGAGAAGAGTGAACTACAGGGACCCAAGGACAGAGGGGCCTAAGTGTGGTTAAGGATCAGCAAGAAGCATGTGTGCTTGGAGCCAGGTGGGTATGAGAGTAGAAGGCATTGAGACCAGAGAAGCAAGCAGGGATGAGAAGCTCACGCGTAGGGCCTTGCAGGGTGCTGCATGGGTGGGTTTTACTCTGAAGGAGTTGAGTGTCCCTGGAGGGACTCTCCCTGAATCTTTCTGGACAGGAGTGCAGGAGGTGCTGAGGCAAGGAAAATCATCCCCCACAGGCAGGGTCTGGTCTTTCTTTTTTCTCCATAGTACATCTAAGGCCTCTGTGCTAATCACCCAGGATGCCATCTCTACCCTCTACTCTGTTCTAGCATCTCTCAGGCCCCAGCTGTCCTTTTCAGGAAGTTCTGGGGACCACATGCTTCAAAATCTGCAGAGGAGAATATCACAGTACAGACCTTGGCCCCACACAAACCTACGGGACAGCACTTGAGGGTGCTTTGGGCTCCCCAGGACATTCACATACCCATGGGGTCAAATGACTTGAGTGACTAGAATGGAAGAGCCAGAGTGAGCCTCAGTCCCCCTCTACTGTGTGCTGTTCTCTAACAATGGACCAGAGTCATATTTGGATGTGTAGGGTGCAAGGCACCTGCAGAGGAAAGGGAGGTCTCGGCCATGGTCCATGTGGCAAGCTCAAGGACTACTAGGAAATGTCCCACAGGAGCCAGAGAGAATTGAGACTCTCTGAGAGAGAGAGAGAGCTGCACAATGAGTCAGTTCCTCTTCCAAGTTCACCCCTGGGCTGCCCTCTCCATGCCCCAGCCCATTCACACTGGGAGCCACTTTCTCTCTCTAAAAGACAGGCAGGGACTCACTTGCCCCTCACCCCACAAAGCCTACGGATGTTATTCATTCTTTCTGACTTAAGTGTCACTCTTTTACTTTCTCTGTAATCAAAATGCAAACTCCAGAAATATACTCTACTTGATCCCTTCAAGCTGTGGCTGAGGACCATGTGATCCCTTGGTTCATGTTGCTTGTTTGTCGAATTTTTTTCTTCTTGCCAATAAGACTCAGAGCCTTCCCTAGGGCAGGGACAGTATTTCAGAGATCATTCCCTATTTCTTAGTACCTTTGGTAACCTAAGAGAATTTGCCCAATTAGTACAGCAGGAAAATGCAACTTCGTCCTAAAGACTCAAAAAATAACGATAGTAAAAAGTTTGGCTCAAGTATTTATCACTGGACGGCAAACATAAAAGCAAACTAAGACTCTATGACACTTCGTGGCTTGTCCCAGGGCATCCCAGACCTGGAGCTACTAGTCAAGTCCAGATGTGTCAGATGAGAAGCCCATGTCCTCCTAACCTTCCAGAATGGTTTTATTTACCCTCTCTGAGTCACTTGTCTTACCTGTCAGGGGAAACTAGTATGTTCCTTGTAAGGCTTTGGAAGGGTTAAGTGAAGTACTCAAGTGAATACCCAAGCACAGGACTCCACAAAGAAATATGAGCTCCCACTCCCCCCTTGTAGTGTTTTAAGGCAAATCTGTTTGGTTAGATCTGTAAATGGGGCCATGAAACCTCATCTTTTGTCACCCTTCATACAGTGGAGTTTAAATAAATAGTAAAAGTATTTAATAACCTGGATAAGCATCACTTAACCAAAGTGAACTATTGCTACCTGCTGGAACAGGGTCTAGGGGCTCCCCCAAATATCAATAATTTACCCACTCTGTATTCATTTTTTTGGGTAAGGGAAATCCAGGAGTCCTAGGGGAAGAGTCAGGTTATTTGGGAAATGTGGGAAGCACTTGGGGGAATGAGACAGAGGGCATTTCCAACTGGTAGAACAATGCTTTGGATGGAACGAACATTGGTGGAAACCTACCCCCATGAGGGAAAGAAGCCCATCCCCAGGTCTTCAATTGCAAGTATCCAGGCTTGCAGGTTTGTTATCATTCCAAGGCTCACTCCTCTCCACCAGGATAAGCCACTGGTCCCAGCTTTACCTGGATCACCCTTCTCGCCCCGGGGGCCCTCTCTTCCATCCCGTCCATCACGACCAGGCAGGCCATTCTCCACGGGGCTGCACATGACCAGGGTACAGGCGTTGGTCATTGGTCTCTGCATTGGTCTCTGCATGTAGGTCTTCATTTCTACTCCCTGGTAACCCAGGGGCTGAGCAATCAGGACCAGCATGGAAAGAAGGACAAGCATCATGGCCTGGGGAAAGGAACAGAAAGAGAAAGGACATGCTGTGGGTTCCAGGACATGGGTTAGGGATAGGCCCAGGTCCTGGAGGTCAAGAGAAGTCCCCATCTCCAGCTACCTGCTCTGGGGGTTAGAGGAGCAAGACTCCAAAAGCAGTTCAGTGAGGCAGACACTTAGTCCAGCCTTGGAGAGCCCGAGTTACCCCACTGGAACTCTGTCATGGGTTGACAGCAATGTCCATCTATTTTCAGGTGCCTAATGAGAACAGCGGCTGTGGTTTGGTGTTCCTCACTGAGGTCATCTGTCACGTTAGGAAGGATTCTTTGAGTGCCTCTGGGCAGGACCCTTCCCCTCCCTGGATCAAGGCAGTTGGCTCAACTCAAAGAAGACAAATCTGATTCCTTTTACGTGTTGCCTTGGTGGATTGGCACTGGCTGCCTACCATACTAGTGTGATAATGTCTAAACCCCAAAGGCTTTGTCATGTCTGTCCTGAGCTCAGGCAGGGAGTGGGCTACATGTTAATTGGGTGATTCATCATTCCTGGACCAGGCAGTGACTCCATGAAGAAAGTACCAGAGGAAACTCAGGTAAAAGATTTCAGATACTAAATCAGCACCTGGAGAGACCCAAAGACATCTAGAAGTCTGCCTAGGAAGTGTGCTCGGAGGAAAAAGACATCCCAAATGGGCTCAGTCAGGTGAAAGGCTAGTTTTAGGGAGAAGCAAGAGAAATTACCCAATAGAGAATCCACTTGAGAGGGACTTTGGAACTGGGATCAGGAGCAGGATGGGGCTGCAGGACCTGGGTCACTCCTTACATGGGGCATCTTTATTAATTTTCCATCACTGTGATAGCATCTCAGATAAACTGACTTAAAGGAGGAATAGTTAGTTCTGGCTCATAATTTCAGACATTTCATTCATGGTTATCAGGGCTTATTGCCTTGGGTCTGTGGTGATACAATAATACATAATGACAGGATCAAATGGCAGAGAAGTCCTATTGACCTCATTCCATTCAAGAAGCTGAGAGGGGAGGGGCCAGGGTCAAAAAATTCCCTTCAAGGGCACGACCCAAAAGCCTTAACTTCCCTTCCACTAGGCACCACCTCCCAAAGATGCTATCACCTCCTGTTAGCACTGCAGGCTGGGGGAGCAGGCCTTTGGGGGATATTTAAGGTCCAAACCATAACAGCATCTTTCCTCTCAAATAAGGAAACTTTATGAGAGTGGAAAGAACCAATGGGAGTCACAGAAGCTGGGAACAAAGCCAGAGGACACTGTGCAAAGATGATGGGCTCTCTAGGATGACTGGAGTGGTGTCAGGACAGGGGATTCCTGGACAGAGAGGTGTCTCTTTCTACAACTGCTAGTGATTCTGGGCTGTGGTGACTCTTATTTTCCATTGACCCCTTTCACTTTTGAAATCATAACTTCCTCAAGTGTCCTGGACTTCTCTAGAAACACCTGGGTGAGCCTGCAGGCCAGTAGCAGCAACTTCTTTGCCCCTGTTCTGCCAAAGTTCAGTCCTGAGCACTAAGGGCTAGACCCAGGCCAGAGCAAGTGTATTGTCCCCTGGCACTGAGTTCCAGGGCCCTGTGGCTGATTCTGGTAGATCACAGAAGACAACAGGCAGTCTGCCCACAAAACTTGAGATAGCCCAGAAGGCACCACCACCCACTCACTGCAGCATTAAGGGGCCTTTCAGAGGGCAAACTCACAGATTCTTAGATGCAAGATCCAGATGAAGCAATGTTAGACTGGGCAGCAGATGGAGCGGGCAGAGTCACAGTCCCTGGAACCCTTGCAGTGCTCAATTTATGCGGTGCTTACAGGATAAGAGTTAACAGAAAAAGTGACTCTTCAGAACATTCATTGGAAAATCAGAGACCTAATCCAGTAAGTGTATTCTTTAGAGACTTGAGGCTATGAAAGAAGCAGGTTTGGCCACCATCCACAGGCAAATGGTACCAAGCTGGGTTTAAAACCCAGGACTGAGAATGCCTGATCTGTTTCTCCTACACTGTCATTCTTTTTGAAGAAATCAGGGACAGAAAAGGAACTGAGACCAAAGCTAGAATTGCATTTCCCTCCTGAAGCTTCTGTACCTGGCACCTGAAGTCTCAGGGGGTGTCATATTTCACTCATCTGCTCTACCACAGCTCAGAAAGCAAATCTTTCACTAAGCCCAGCAAGCTGAATGAGGGGCAAAGAGCACCTTTTTACCCCACTGTACCCTCACCTCCCATGCCCACAACTCCTGGACCAGAATCAAGAACCGGAAACCAGAACCACCCTTCCTCAACACCAGTCAACTGCCCAGATGGGCAGGGGGATGTTCACAGGACATGGAGAAAATTAAATGAGAGGCAGGGACAGAAACTCACAGGTTGCTTGCTCTGGGGTCCCAGGAGCTCCAGGCAAATGAGCTTGGTTTGGTAGGCACTCACTGTTTATGCCTACCCTGTCACCTGAGCAGCACAGCCTTGGTCTTCTGTGAACGCCCTTTAAGAAGTGGAACAGATTTCTTCCTTGTTGACTCACTTATTCACTCACTCACTCTCACCCCCACCTGCACTCTGGAGACCTGCCATAGATAGTCATAGCACTGTGCCTGTTTATCTCCTTAGAGTTTATAGAGCACTTTCAGCCTGTGATCTCATCCGTACCTTCCCTGCAGTCCTGTGAGTTAAGTAGCATCGCCAATGTCTGTATTTTGTAAAAGTCCAGGAATTTGAGGTCCAGAAATGCATGTGTTGCACAATGACCTACAATGATTGCAAAAGCAACTCGCATCTGCCTATCTCAAGAGGACCTACTGCGCCCACTTTTATTTTCTCTTCATCTTAACAGCACTGCCCAGACATTGGGAAAGAGCTGCTTGGAATATCCAGGCAGGGTTGGGGCAGGTTCAGGGGCTGCAGATGTAGAAAACTGCAAAGGCAGTGACTAAGGGAGGTGCCCTCTGGAAGGGGTCATTCCTTTCCATCCTACTAGAACTCAGTCCTTCACATATCTTTTGTGGCATGAGCTGCCCTTAGCTGGCCTCTGCTCTGCCCCTGTTCAGACACATTCTCTTGTCTTCTTAGCTGCCATTTATCTTGTGCATGACTCTAGTGACTATTTAGACCCCTGACTCTTGACATGCTATTGCAACCACCCTCAGGTAGTTCCAATGCCTGTTGGGCAGTTGTCTGTCCTGCTGCCATTACTATCATCCTTCCTTCCTTCTAGATTCCTGGGAATTGATTTCTTGCATCAATTTTGCCTGGCTCCATTACCAGTAGACCCATGTCTCCAATACTCTCCTTTGGCTACCCCAGTGGCAGCACTGATTTGCTTCTTGCTTTTGATTCTCTGGGCATCTTCTTGCATATTGTGGAATCTAAAATGCCAACTATCCCTATTTGGTAGAGAAAGGTCTGTTTCTCCCACTGCAATTTTTTGAAGCAGCATTCCATAGCAAATCACTCATGCTCTGATAATAGAGCTATTTTATTATTAACATACAGTTTTCCCCATTCTAGAATACTCACATGCCTCCTAGGAATCTGGGTCAGACTGAAAGTATTCCACTGTATTGAACTATTGCTTTCTTCTACCCATAAAGAATATTTGTCAAGTCCTATCCTGATTCTGGCTAAATCTTTCTTATTTATGGCAACTTTTATTTCAGGAACCTTGTACTTTCTGTCTCTTTGCAAGCAATTCTGTCACCTGCCACCTCTTAGCTTGTCCAGTAGGTTCCCCCCAATGCTTTGAGACCCCATTATAGTACAGAAAATGCTGTGTTCTTATTCTAGCTTCACACTCCACAGGAGTCTAGTTTTATTTCTGATCCAACCCAGACACTCATATTGATAACTTTTGTTTTCCTGAGTTACACCTATATTGATGAGAAAAATCCAATTTTGGATGGTGACCATAGTGTCCATCATCCAGAGGATCTTTGAACCACTCTTTCTTCTCAAGACAGGTCCAGGGTGACCACACAGTTTCTTTGATAGCCAGTCACTCAGCCCCTGGTGGATTTGATAGATGCACTTTTGTCAGAGCTAAGTGGCAACCTGTGATACCCATAAACACTCTAAGCTCAATAGGACACAATCAACTATGTGCAAGTTTTCTCATCCCTAACCTTGCCTATTAAAGGTACCCACTTTCCTGGGAAAATGACTCCATTGTAGTTTTAGGTGACTCTGGAAGCATAGCATACATTTTAAAATTTAAAACATTTTCAATTTTCCTCCTTTAGTACCATACTCTTGTTACCAAAACCAACCAACCAACAAACAAAAATCCCAAACCAAAAACCCTCTTTTCTTAATGGAAATCTGTCAACTTCTTATTTTATTATCAATGCCAACATTTGATGCCAGAGATAATAAGGTAATATTATTTTGTTTATTTATTTATTTATTTTTGTGGTGCTGAGGGTCGAACCCAGTGCCTCACGCATGCTAGGCAAGTGCTGTGCAACTGAGCTCTCCAGCTCCAGCCCCCTAAAGTAATTTTATGAACTCAAAACTTTTTAAGTAATGAAATTTCCATTTTATTATACAGTTTTATATCATACTAGTTCAAATGTGATGCTCTACAACTACTTTTCCAAAGCTTCTTTGGGATTGAGAGTTCCCTAATGGTACCTTCACCACTGACCTTCAAGTTTAACAAATAAAATTTCAAATGACTAAATTTTTATATAAATGAGCTAAGAAAAAGTCCTCAGATAATTAGGGGTGTTAATTTCCATTAAGACATGTTGCTGAAATGTTTCTTTTGGTACCGCAGTTGTAGGTCAGAATCTTCAAAAAACAAAAGGCGGACAAAAGCACAATCAAAGAAGATTATGCAGCTTAAACCTCTCAGTCCTAGGTCCAAGAGAAGCAAGGCAAAGCAACTTTCCTGCAAACCAAATGGGTCTCCAATATTTGCATCTAGTTGAGCTTTCAGGGATAGATACCTAAGACTTATCATTAATATATTTACCATCCCGGCTGTGGTTGCATTAATTACACCTAAAGAGTTTAACATCCATCCAAGTCCAAAGGTGAAAGAACACAAACACTGGTATGGTCATCGCAAGGGCAGACTGTAAAAGTAAAGGCTAGCCATACTAGCACAGCCCCATGGGAAGTTTTCTCTGACAGAGACGGAGTAGAACAATCCTGGTGAGGGGATTGTTGGAATTTAGGCAGAGGCAGAAACACTCTTCGTCCCCACTTACTACCCATCACCCTCTTTTAAAAGATATATAGTGTTAAGAAAATTTAATTGTTATTTTTTTTAAAGATGGTAGAATGAGATGGATATCATTACCCTAATTGTTATTTTTTAAAAATTATGAGCTAGTGCTGCTCCATTTCTTCTTGCTTCCTACTTTGATGCGTTGTCCTAGCTGCCTGATGATGGGGCAGGCTAGGCTATTCCCAGCTCTTCATTAATTCATTTGTTGAGACTTCACATCTGAGTGGCTTCCTGGAGAGTCAGCACTTCAGGAACTCCAGCAGTGCCAGGTCCAAGGTGCAGGAGGGCTCTTTTGCCCTCTTGCTCGGATCTGCTGGGGACGACCACCCCGTCGCACATGGGCACCTATGAGTGACCACAGACAGCTTGCTTGTCTCCAGCAGCACTGAGGCGAGCCTGCAGTGGGCTGTGCTCAGCGTGGTCTGCCGATGGCAAAAGCACTTCCCTGTGCCCAGCTGCTCCCTACTCTCCGAGCCCCTCTCCTTACGCACCTATTTTTTTTTTTTTTTAAGTCATTGTACAGAGTTTTCCCAAAAACGGTGGGGGATTTTTTGAATTCCTGCCCAGCAATATTGCTATTTTGGAGAGTCTCTAGGTGATCTCCTTTGAAGGCAAATGGCTCAATGTATCCAGAGTCCAATGGGATGTTAAAAAAAAAAAAAAAAAAAGCATCCTTTAAATTTAAGATCCTGTAGTATTTACTATCCCTGGGAAGGTTAGCTAATGAAGTGTAGGAATTAGGAACAACTCATGAATACCTTGTGCAACTTTGTTTATTCTCCATAAGTTCTATAAAAATCTATATTTTTCTATCTTTGTTTTGGTTATTGTTTTGGTTGGTTTTTGATTGTTTGTGTGTGTGTTGGGGGGGATTTGTTTATTTGTTTTGGTGCCAGGGCACTTAACCACTGAACCACATCCTTAGCCCTTTTGAACTGGCAATGCTCCTGCCTCTCAGCCTCCAGAGCCTCCTGGGCTCTCCCTGGTTTCTTAATTGGTAAGATGGAAGTATTACAAGGAGACCTCCAGGATCTTATTAAACTGCTTAAAAAGCCAGTCAAGCACAGGTTCGATCTCAGCTATGGCCTTAGGTTTTTACTCTAGGACAGCTGTTAATTTGTCTAAAGATAGAGTGTACAGGTTTAGCACTAATAAGTCATCCAAATTGTCCTTGTGACCAGAACTTGAGCGTGACTTGAGTCAGGATATTCTCAGAGACAGTCTTGGGGACTGTGGGTGTTTTATGGAGTAGCACCATGAGCTCCTCTCTATGACCAGGAACTTGTGTTTGCCTCTTATACCGCTGAAGAATAACAAGAGATGCCCCTAATTTGCTTAACAGACTTCTCCTAAGAGGGGATTAGGACACACAGGAACACACAGAAATGCGTGTTTTAAAACATTTGAACCACTTCACGGGTCAGAGGCTCAAGAAATGATTTAGTCCTCCCCATTCTGATGCCCCTCTTTGTTTGTTCTTCCTTTGTTTTTTTCTGGACAGTACTCTTTTCAGTACTCAACAAAGTATGTGGCTGTAGTACTCAGTAAAACTCAGTTTTGTTTCCACTATACCTAAGGTAAACCAGGGCATTCTGGAAGAAATCAGAAATGTATTAATTCTATTAAAGAGAGACAGATGGGGAGCTCGTAGTTCCCATCAGTCTTTACTTGCCTATAAGAGGGAACTGCCAGAAGTCAGTTTGGTCCTCTACCAACCCTCTCTGAGGATGGTTTGGGAATCTCCTCTTCCAGCGTCCCTCCTGCTTGTACTGGTTTGGCCCAGCTTTGCTGGTAGCCAGTGGGTCGCATGGTAGGGGTGGGGACACTCTGCCAAGATGGCTTCCTTTTCCCACAGAGTTACCTGGAGCAGACTGGAGTAAGACTGATAACCAAGAAACCTGATCTCTATCCTTTTATCTTATTCCTCCAGTCACATTTCTTTTGTTGAAAACCTTAAAGGAAATATCCATTAGTTGATAAGGCTTAGAGACTGGACCCATGTTTTGGTCAGCTTTTCCACTGCTGTGACCAAAAGATCTGACAAGAACAATTAGAGGAGGAAAAGTTTATATTGGAGCTCCCAGTTTCAGAGGTCTCTGTCCATAGATGGCTGACTCCATTCCTCAGGGCCTGAATTGTGGCAGTAGTGTGTGGTGGGGGAAGCAGCTCAGGACATGATGATCAGAAAGGAGGGAGAGAGAGAGAGAAAGAGAGAGAGAGAGAGAGAGAGAGAGAGAGAGAGAGAGCGCTAGCTCTGCTCATAAAGGACAACATACATACTCAAAAGCATGCCCCACAATGACCCACTTCGTTCAGCCACACCCTAGCTGCCTACAATTACCACCCAGTTAATCTCATCATGGGATTAATTCAGTGACTAGGTTCAGGTTCTCATAACCCAATTATCTCACCTCTAAACTTTCTTACATTGTCTCACACATGAGCTTTTAAGGGGACACTTCATATCTAAACCATAACAACCCCCAACCAATTTTCGGAGTTTTCTCCAGATATCAGAAACACTCAGATATGAAGTAGGTTCCCAGGACTGTATAGTTACCATATACCTGTGACTTGCTCAAACCTTTAGTTTTGCCCTTTCTTTTTTAAAAAATGATTCTACTTTATGACAAAAATCTTATTTACCATACAAAATCCTCTTTTTAACTTAAAAACATTTTTATACTTACAACTTTACATCTGTCTTCCTACAGGTTTTTGGGGTTTTGGTTTTTTATTTTTTATTTTTTTTTATGGACGGGGGTCTTGTTTTCATTCTTAAATTTACATTTGAAACAATCTATACAAGATTTACAAATTTAGACATGTGTTAATTAGAATTTTAACTCTTAGTCACCTTGTTTATTAATGAAGACACAGAAGGAAGGCCATCTTGAAATTTTTTTCCTACACCAAGAACTGATGAGAACACATTTTATTAATAGACCCAAATATATTTTCTTCATGGGATTTAAGAAGCCATAGTGAATGGGAAGTTATTCTCCACATATGGATAATATGCCAAAATACATTCTATTGTCATTTATATCTTAAAAGAACAAACATTTTTTTTTAAACAAGCCAGGAGTACTAGGGTTTACATTTAGCTACTAATGTTTCAGTATTTTAACTTTCTTAGAAATAACGCGTATGTTTTATATTTGTCACATAACTTTTAGACTGTACAGGAAGACCCCACTCAATTACATTTATCTAATTTATTTATTTTGAACAGTTATTCCTAGATTACCCATAAAGACCATGATACCGGACAAGCATAGTCAGTATTTTAAGTTTTTTTTTGGAAGAAGTTTTATCTTGTTTTTCTTTTTCTTTTTACACTCAAATGAGTTTAGGAGTTAATTCTCAGACATCTGCCTTCCAGCTAAGACTGGCTGAAATAAAAATAAACCTCCAAATGACCACGAATTTTTAAAAAATTATCCTTTTTATCTTTTATTAGTGCATTATAGTTATTAAAATTATCTTAAAGGTATTTTTAAGAACATTTTAAGTTAGGCATGCCAATCAAATAAAATATTAAATTAGGTATACAAATGAAAAGTAAAATTTTAATGTTTTTTATTAGTACATCATAGTTATACATAACAGTGGGTTCATTTTGAGATAATCATACATGACTGGAATATAATTTGCTTTATTGTAGTCCCCAGTACTTCCTCTTTCCCTCCTCTTCTCCCTTCCCCATACCCTTCTTCTATTCTACTGATCTTCCTTCTATTTATTGTATTTTTAAATTGGTGCTTTGTAGGTATACATGCAAGTAGAATTCACTGTTGTATATTGACATATGTACAGAGCATAATTTGGTCATTTTCCATGGTTTCTCCCTTTTCCTGTTTCTTCTCCCAACCCCAATTCTCTTTTAAGAATAAAAATAATTTTTATTTTTGGCCCCTTTTGTGATGTATAAAAGTGAAACTATCAGGTTCCTTTAGTAATAAATGGGTAAAAGAAAAGATCTGGGCTATGCTGGGTGCTGGTTTCTGCTTGTCTCTCTGAAGATGTAACTTCAATAGAGGTTAATCACATTTATACCACTACAATGACTAGTGCTAATTTTTTAGATGATTAAAAAAATTACCCAATAGGCATAAAAATGGCCAAAAGGACCACAACATTGGGATCCTAATTGGAACAAGTTATACTTATTTTATGTATTATAATATTTCAAAATATTCTCTACTGTCATGTTAAAATTCTACACACACACACACACACACACACACACACACACACATACAAGAAAAGAAAAGAAAACCTTCTTCATCTACAGCAGACACCTAAAAAGGAACTAGTTAATACCTTGATAGATTCAAGAAATGAACAAGCATCTTTCCTTGGTACTTTTTTTTTTTTTTTTTTTGTACCAGTGATTGAACTCAGGGGCACTCAACCACTGAGGCACAACCCCAGCCTAATTTTGTGGTTTATTAGAGACAGAGTCTCACTGAGTTGCTTAGTGTCTTGCTGTTGCTGAGGCTGGCTTTGAACTCGTGATCCTCCTGTCTCAGTCTTCTGAGCTGCTGGGATTACAGGCGTGCACCACCGTGCCCAGCTTCCTTGGTACTTTTTAAAACTGCTAAAAGAGAGGGTGAATCAGTGAAACTGGGGTCAGGAAAAAAAAAAGTAATAAATGATTGTTGGGGAAATAAAAGGGACATACATTAGATAATGCCAAAGAAAATGTGACACTTCCAAAATACACATTATAAATAAACCATTATTGAGTTCATGTACTTAAAAAAATTTGTCAATAGTTTTTTTTCCTCCCAGGTCAGTTAATGCCTCCAACCAGAAAAGATACAAAAGGAACATTTAATTGGGATGGTAACGCTGTGGGCTATTCCCATTCACCATCTGCTTGTCTCCCATGCAGGTTCAAGCAAAACTGTGGTAGATTTTCTTAGTAATGTCATCGTTGTAAGAAGATGTGTTCAGGGAAGCTTATTTGAGGCCTACTGAACCTTTCAATACATGGAGGGAAGCAGGGCTGTACTTCTCCAAGTGTCCATATCTGAACACATTCAGCTTCCATGGATTCTACAAAAGAAAAAAAAATTTATTCCAAGATTCAATTACTAGAATTTTAAAGCATCCTTTCTTTCATAGAGCCCCAGTGGTGATAATGTGCTAGGGGCTGCTGAACTTCCTGGCATAAGTTCCCATCCTCTGAGGACCTGAGAAGGATACAGATTGGTCCTGGAGCCCTCATGGAAGGTCACCATCATGAGAGAGCCCAGAGTCATCAGTCCCTTTTCAGAACCTCCTTTTATTAAAATATTCTTTCACTTCTTGTACATTATCTCTTAGCTCATTCTTTATGTCTGCAATTAGTTCATTGAACATTTTAATTATCGACTTTGTAAATTTGAATTTTTCTGGCATTTCCTCCACTGTGGTGACAATGAGGTCAGTTGGGTCATGAGTTATTTAGGGTGGCTTTTTTTTTTTTTAATTTTTAGCATTTCTACTCATCTTCTGGGATAATTACTTCTTCTACTTTTATATAGTGGACTTTTTAGTGAGTTGATTTTTCTTCACTATAAGTTCTGGTTTGGGCAAATGTCTTGGTGTCAATATGTCCACTCAATTTGAACTTGTGGCTATGTCTGTCTGGTCTGTAACACCATATCCAGAGGACATTCGAATCTCCAGTGATTAAAGCCACCTCAGAACAATGTGTTATGCTAATAAATCTTTTTTAAAGACTTACTAACCATGTTCTTCATCAGCCCACTAGTCTATTATTCTTGGTTAGGTTTTTGAAGTAGAGTGTTTTCTTTCTGGGGTTTCAGTTATTGTGCAGTTTGCTTATTCTCAGCTCTGATCCAGAGTGGTCAAATTTATTAGGTGAGTTTGCATGCAGAGTTTCACTGCAGGGCCTCACTCCCTTCTTAGCTACAAAGCTCTGATGCCCCCCTCTGTTTTGAGTCTCAGAGCATGTGCTGGATGGGAAGAGAATGGAATGAGTCAGCCTATCCTGTAACCCTTTCTAGGTTTGGAAGAGATGACTCAGGGATCACCAGATTTGGCCTGCTTTTAATTGGTTTCAGTTTCTCACACCTCTAATGTCAACCAGGCTCCTAATCCCAGAGCTTAGACTGCCTGTTTCAAGTGAAACAGTTCTTTACTGTTCTCAGCTTTGTAGACTCAATTTGGTAGTACAAATTGCTGGTTTGATTCACTCTTGGGGAGCTATTATGACAGTGTGACTTCCTCTGTAGACCTTATTCCATTCCACTAAGGGATGAAATATGTGGATTGAAAAGATGTTAAGAATATAGTTAGTTAAAAGTAAAGAAGTTAGAGAATGAAGGTAAAAAGAAGGTTGGAATATTCAAAAGGTGAGAGAAGAGAAAGTAGAAGTGAAGTTATGAATGAAGGCCCTAAAGAGAGAGGAAGTAATACAGTAGAAGAGAGAGAGCAAGATCTATTAATGTTGAAGGGGTGGTGAGGACATTAAAAATAATACTAGAAAGGAAATACAGCAGAACACCACCAACTCTCCACATCAAAAAACAAAATAAAAAAAAAAAAAGAATACCAGATAAACAAAACCAAAAACAAAACAAAATATCACTACCTCTAAGGAAAACAGAACAAAATATTAACAGTTAATAAAAGGAAAATAAATGATAAACTATGGGGAAACCCAGAAACGTGCATATGTATATACATGAAGAAATCATCAAATATAGTCAGGACAACTGAAAAAAACTAATAATAAAAAATAAAAGAAAGAAAAATTCTTAATTAAAAATATTTAAATTATCCCACTGAAATAGCTGAAGTTGAGTATTTACATCCTATTCCAAACTATCTTTCTGTCCCTTACTCAAAGAGGGAGTCAGGACTGAGTGGTATTCAACAGTATATTCTTTTGTAATTTTTGCTACTTCACCTGCTGGAATCAATTGGAAGTGCAGCCAGTTGAATCTGCTCTCAGCTTCTCTACTCACCAGTCAGCACAGGGGGAATGGAATTGGAAGGAACTTCTATTGGGATTTTGGTCAATTTTGCTCTTCCAAGTTGGAAGTGGTGTAGAGATCTATTTGGGAAGTTGCAAATAATGGCATTGAGTTTTTTTTTTTTATTTAATCCTTTTTTATAATAGTAGTATGCATTATAATTCATAATAAACATATAGAGCATCTTTTTACAAAACACTGTTTGTATACAATGTATATTTGTACCATTCAAATATTCAATCATGCATTTAGGATAATAACACCCATCTTATTCAACCACCTTTTCTTTTTTCCCCTCCATCACTCCTTGCTCCCTTCCTTCCCCTCCTTCCCCTTTGACCTTTCTAGCGTTCCTCTAATCCTCCTATGTACCCCGACCCAACACCACTGTGATTCAGCCTCCTTATGTCAGAGAAAACATTTGATATTTGGATTTTTGAGATTGACTAACTTCACTTAGTATTATATTCTCCAACTTCATCCATTTACCTGCGAATGCCATTATTTTATTTTCTTTTATTGCTGAGTAAAATTCCATTGTGTATATGTACCCACATTTTCTTTATCCATTCATCAACTGAGGGACATCTAGGTTGGTTCCACAATCTAGCTATTGTGAATTGTGCTGCTATAAACATTGAAGTGGCTGTGTCACTGCAATATGCTGTTTTTAAGTCCTTTGGGAGTAGACCCAGGAGTGGGATGGCCGGGTCATAGGGTGGTTCCATTCCCAGTTTTCCAAGAAATCTCTATACTGACTTCCATAACGGTTGCACCATTTTGCAGTCCCACCAGCAATGTATGTGTGTGCCTTTTTCCCCACATCCTCTCCAACATTTATTGTTGTTTGTGTTCTTAATGGCTGCCATTCTGACTGGAGTAAAATGAAATCTTAGAGTAGTTTTGATTTGCATTTCTCTAATTGCCAGCGCTGTTGAGCATTTTTTTCATGTATTTGTTGATTAATTGTGTATCTTCTTCTGAGAAGTGTCTTTTCAATTTCTTAGCCCATTTATTGATTGGGTTATTTATTTATTTATTTATTTATTTTTGGAATTAAGTTTTTTGAGTTCTTTATATATCCTAGAAATTAGTGCTCTATCTGATGTGCATGTATTAAATATTTGTTCCCAAATAGTTGGCTTTCTAGTCACCTCACTGATTGTTTCTTTTGCTGAGAAGAAGCTTTTTAGTTTGAATCTATCCTATTCATTGATTCTTGATATTAGTTCTTGTGCTACAGGATTCTTATTAAGGAACTTGGGGCCTAATCCGACATGTTGGAAATTGGAGCTTACTTTTCCTACTATTAAGTGTATTGTCTCTGGTCTAATTCCTAGGTCCTTGATCCACTTTGAATTGAATTTTGTGCATGGTGAGAGATAAGGGTTTAATTTCATTTTGTTGCATATGGATTTCCAGTTTTCCCAGCACCATTTGTTGAAGAGGCTATCCTTTTTCCACTGTACATTTTTGGCACCTTTGTCTAATATAAAATAGCTGAAATTATATGTATTAGTCTCTGTGTCCTCAATTCTGTACCATTGGTCCACCAGTCTGTTTTGGTGCCAATACCATGCTGTTTTTGTTACTGTTGCTCTATAGTATAATTTAAAGTCTGGTATGGTAATGCCACCTGCTTCACTTTTCTTGCTAAGGATTGCTTTAGCTATTCTGGGTCTCTTATTTTTCTAGATGAATTTCATGACTGCTTTTTCTATTTCTTTGAGGAATGTCATTGGGATTTTGATTGGAATTGCATTAAATCTGTATAATGCTTTTGGTAGTATGGACATTTTGACAATATTAGTTCTACCTATTCAAGAACAGGGTAGGTCTTTCCATCTTCTGAGGTCTTCTGTAATTTCTTTTTTTAGTGTTCTATAGTTTTCGTTATGGAGGCCCTTCACCTCTTTTGTTAAGTTGATTCCCAGATATTTTTTTTTTTTTTGATGCTATTGTAAATGGGGTAGTTTTCATCATTTCTCTTTCAGAGGATTTGTCACTGATGTACAAAAATGCCTTTGACTTATGGGTATTGATTTTGTATCCTGCTACTTTGTCAAATTCATTTACTAGTTGTAAAAGTTTTCTGGTAGAGTTTTTTTGGGTCTTCTAGGTATATTATCATGTCATCAGCAGATAGTGCTAATTTGAGCTCTTCTTTTCCTATCTGGATTCCTTTAATTTCTTTTGTCTGTCGAATTGCTCTAGCCAGAGTATCAAGTACTTTGTTAAATAGCAGTGGTGAAACGGGGCATCCCTGTCTTGTTCCAGTTTTTAGAGGGAATTCTTTCAATTTTTCTCCATTTAAGATAATGTTAGCTTGGGGCTTTGCATAAATAGCTTTTATGATGTTGAGATATGTTCCTGTTATTCCTAGTTTTTCAAGTGTTTTGAACATAAAGGGTTGTTGTATTTTGTTGAATGCTTTTTCTTCATCTATTGAGATGATCATATGGTTCTTATCTTTAAGTCTATTGATGTGATGTATTATGTTTATTGATTTCTGAATGTTGAACCAACCTTGCATCCCTGGGATAAACCCCACTTGATCATGGTGCACTAACTTTTTTTTTTTTTTTTTTTTTTTGTGGTACCGGAGATTGAACTCAGGGGCACTCGACCACTGGGCCACATCCCCAGCCCTTTTTTGTATTTTATTTAGAGACAGGGTCTCACTGAGTTGTTAAGTGCCTCGCCATTGCTGAGGCTGGCTTTGAACTCGCGATCCTCCTGCCTCAGCCTCCCAAAGTGCTGGGATTACAGGCGTGCGCCACCCCGCCCAGCTGTGGTGCACTAATTTTTTGATATGTTTTTGTATTCGATTTGCCAGAATTTTGTGAAGGATTTTTGCATCTATGTTCATTAAAGATATTGGCCTGAAGTTTTCTTTTTTGCCTGTGTCTTTGCCTGGCTTTGGAATTAATGTAATATTGGCCTCATAGAAAGAGTCTGGGAGAGCTCCCTCTTTTTCTATTTATTTTAATAAGTTGAAGAGCATTGGTATTAGTTCTTCTTTGAAGGTCTTGTAGAACTCTGCTTTAAATCCATCAGGTCCTGGGTTTTTTCTACTTGGTAGCTTTTTGATGGAGTCTTCAATTTCTTCGGTTGAAATTGATCTGTTTAAATTGTGTATAGCCTCCCATTCTAGTTTGAGCAATTCATACGACTCTAGAAATCTGTCGATGCATTCAGTATTTTCTATTTTATTAAAGTACAAGTTTTCAAAATAACTTCTAATTATCTTCTGTATATCTGAGGTGTTTTTGTCATATTTCCTTTTTCATCACAGATGTTAGAAATTTGAGTTTTTGTCTTCTTCTTTTTGTTGGCATCGCTAAGGGTCTGTCAATTTTATTTATTTTGAATTGTTTCTTTAGTCTCAATTTCATTAATTTCAGCTCTGATTTTAATTATTTCCTGTCTTCTACTACTCTCAGTGTTGATTTGTTCCTCTTTTTCTAGTGCTTTGAGGTGTGATGTTAAGTCGTTTATTTGTTGTTGTTGTTGTTTTTTTCTTTTAAGGAATGAACTTAGTGCAATGAATTTTCCTCTTACTACTGCCTTCATAGTGTCCCAGAGATTTCTAGGCAAGTGCTCTACCACTAAGCCACACCCCAGCCCTCCCAGAGATTTCTATATGACGTATCTGCATTTTCATTTATCTCTAGGAATTTTTTAATCTCCTCCTTGATGTTTTCTTCAACCCCTTGTTCATTCAGAAGCATGTTGTTTAACTGCCAGTTGTTAGAATAGATTTTTTGTTTGTTTCTTGTTTTGTCATTGATTTCCAATTTCATCCCATTATGGTCTGATAGAATGCAGGGTAGTATCTCTACTTTCTTATATTTGCTGAGATTCGCCTTGTGGCATAATATATGGTCTATTTTGGAGAAGGAGCCATGTGCTGCTGAGAAGAAATCGTATTCACTCACTGAGGGATGAAATATTCTGTATATGTCCATTAGGTCTAAGTTATTAATTGTTTTAATGAGACCTACAAGTTTCTTTATTTAGCATTTGTTTAGATGATCTATCCATTGGTGAGAGAGGTGTGTTGAAGTCCCCTAGAATAATTGTGCTGTGGTCTATTTTACTCTTGAACTTGAGAAGAGTTTGATGAATGTAGGTGCCCCATTATTTGGGGCATATACATTTATAATTGTTATATCTTATTGATGAATGGTTCCCTTAAGCAGTAAGAAATATCCATCTTTGTCCCTTTTGATTAGCTTTGGCTTGAAGTCTACCTTATTTGATATGAGAATGGAAACCCCTGCTTCCTTCTGCAGCCCATGTGAGTGATAGGACTTTTTCCAGCCTTTCACCTGCAGTCTATTGATGTCTTTTTCTATGAGGTGGGTTTCTTGAAGACAGCAAATTGTTGGGTCATATTTTTTTAATCCAGTCTGACAATCTGTGTCTTTTGAATGGTGAGTTTAGGCCATTAATATTCAGGGTTATTACTGAGATGTGATTCTTATTCCCATCCATTTTTATGTGTTTATGGTATTTAACTCGATTTGTTTTTTCCTCTGGTTGGTATTTCCTTTAGTTTAATATCTCCCTTTTTTGATTTTTATTGTTATTATTCTTTTCTTCTTCATGGAATATTTTGCCCAGGATGTTCATAAGTGCTGGCTTTCGAGTTGTGAAATCTTTTAACTTTTGTTTGTCGTGGAAGGTTTTTATTTCATTCAAATCTAAAGCTCAGTTTTGCTGGGTATAAGATTCTTGGTTAACATCCCTTTTCTTTCAGAGCTTGAAATATGCTATTTCGGGATCTTCTAGCTTTTAAAGTCTGGGTTGAAAAATCTGAACATAGTCTGATTGGTTTTCCCCTATATGTAATCTGCTTCCTTTCTCTGTGGCTTTTAATATTCTCTCCTTGGTCAATATATTAGGCATTTTCATTATAATGCGTCTTGGTGTGGATCTGTTGTGATTTTGTATGTTTGGTGTTCAGTATGCCTCTTGCACTTGGTTTTCCCATTCATTCCTCAAGTTTGGAAAATTTTTCTGCTATTATTTTATTGAATACATTACTCATTCCTTTGGCTTGGAACTCTGCACCTTCCTCCACCCCAATCACTCTTAAATTTGGTCTTTTTATGTTGTCTCATAGTTCTTGAATGTTCTATTCTTGATTTCTTACCATTTTTGCTGTGTAATCTACATTTTTCTACAGGGTATATATTTTGTCTTCATTATCTGAGGTCCTTTCTTATAAGTGGTCTAATCTGTTGGTGATGCTTTCAATTGAACATTTAGTTTGGTTTATTGCTTCTTTCATTTTCAGAATTTCTGTTTGGTTTCTCGTTAGAACCTCTATCTCCCTATTGAAGCAATCTTTTGCTTCCTGTATTTGTTTTTGGAGTTCTTTGTCAAAATGATCTTTTACCACTTGTATTTGCTCCCTTATATCATTTTTGAGTTCATTCTTAAGTTCCATAAACATTTGGAATATGTAATTTCTGAATTCCATCTCTGGCATTTGACCAACTGTGCTTGCCATGGAATCTTCTGAGGAGATATGTTGATTTGTTTGAGTCACTTTCTTCCCTTGTTTCTTCATATTGCTTGTGTGATTTTTCTTCTAGCACTGTGGAACCTTGACTTTTCATTTTTACCTTAAATCCTTATGATGCTCCTGTAGTACAATGCTATCAGATCCCATCATAAATACTTTGCACTTTAAAACCAAACACTTACTATTCAGATAATCCCAGTTTGATCACAATGTACAGATTTAGTTAACTCAGATATTGTTTCCAAATTACTTTGTATGTTTGTGATGGGTTTTATAGTTTCAAGTGTTGGACACAGAAGTGATAAATTTAGGAAGAAGGAAGTGAGGGTATTGGGTTGCTCTTTCTTAGGAAGTGTGTAAAGAGAATTCTATGGAAGTGGTTCAATATCATCAGACAAGAGAGAAAAGAGAGTGAACAATTTAGTGGAAAGACCGATTTATATATACACCAAACTTATGCAACTGTTGAAAGGAAAAAATAAAAAAAGAAAGACGGAAAAGCGAAAAAGAAAAGAAGAACAAGAAAGAGGGAAAAAAGAGAGATGACAAAGAAGTAGGGATTAGTGTAAAAGAGAGGAAAGAGAAAGTGAGAAAAAAAAGAGAGAGAATAAATTATATCTAACACCACTTTGCTGTATAATTTAGTTGCCCTAGTTCTCAAAATCCCAATTTCTGTGTCTAACTTGTTTTCACCTCTGTTGAGAATGCAATGGCAAGGTGTAAATAGGATAGATGAGGGAAGAAGAAAGAGACAAAAGTGAGAAGAAAGAAAAGAAAGAAAGAAAAGAGGTATAAAAGCGAACAAACAAACCCACAATCAAACAACAACAACAACAAAAAAGAAAATCAAAGTTGAACCCAAAAACAAATCTGAGGAACAGATCTCAGTCAAACAGCGCCCTGTGACGTTCTTCTTTTTTTCCCTTCCAGTTTAGGCCAGTTGTCCCAGATCACATCCAGGCAGTTACCGAGAACCTTGGAAGCTTGCAGACCGGAGCACGTTCTCCTGCTGTCCTGTTGTGGGATCACCTTTCTGCATTTGGCGGGCTGGAAAGTCTGCTGGTGGGGGCCTACCTGGGAAGCTTGTAAGGCCGGGCCTTTTTCCACTGGGGTCCTGCACTGGGATGGTGTCTCCACGGTGGTAATGCTGGGAAAGTCCTCTGTAGGGCCTAGCTGGAAAGCTTGCCGGCCTGGACTTTTTCCGCTGGGGTCCCGTGGCATTGAGTTCTAAACAGAACTTTGGACTTTTGTTAGGGGGATGTACTCTGGAGAGATTAAATCATTGCACCCCTGGAGCAGAGTAGATGTTGAGCTCATCTGGACATCTAGGCTCTATTGTCTCCAGAATTCTATTCAGGGTGGGTTTACCGACCTCTGAGTGGATGGTGCAAGGCAGGTTTCCCGTAGCCCATCTGCCACCCAAATTTGAATTTCCAAGATTTTACCCCCAATCCTGCCCTCTTGATCAATCTCCCTTGACATTTTGCAGTTGATCATTGGTGCCACAGAGCTCAAAAGGAAATCAAATTACATTCTTCTGTCCCCAATGCAATCACTCTTCTTTTACCCAATGTACTCCTGCCTGCACAATTTCCCCTACCCTTTTCCACTGGTCATTTGTGTGCCAGCAGAGCCAAAGGGCAAGCAGGATGTATTTTCTTCTGTACCTCTGTCCTAAATCCCCCTGGATCCACTATTCTCTGGGTCTGCTTTGGGATTGTGATTTGCCAGCTGTGCTGTAGGTCATGCAGTAAACACTGGCTGAGACAGAGTGGAAGCATCTCTTAAGCACTCTCAGGTCCTGGTAGGAACAAAACTCAGTATAAACACCTCAAGCTGGGTCTCCACCTCTTCTTTACTTAGAAAATGAGAAAAACAAATCACTTTTTGGGTGCCAATTTGTCCACTGTATTTCTCTTTCCCTCTGTGTTACCCCTCCCTTTGTGGTGACATAGCACCAATGTTGCTGCCAGGCTTTAGTTTAGTTTCTTATATCTTTTATTCACTGCAGCAGAATCTATGGGCTTCCCCAAACCTTGGACACACAAATAATGATTTATAATGGCTTTCCTTAGACACTCACCTCATTATGAAGCCATATTCCTATTGTTCAAATTCCAAACAGTAGACCATGTGGGAAGTTCCTCCTTCCTCTACTCTCCCATCTCACCCATTCCCCTAAAAGTGAATTTTTTAAAAGCCGTAAAATGTTACCATGGACTCAACAATGTTAAAATTTCAGGAAGGGGAAAATTCTGCCTCAAAGAGTGAAGCAGCACTGAAACCACTAAAATTATTCCTAGGGTTCTGGATAAGGTGGTGCACGCCTATAACTCCTGATATTTAGGATGCTGAGGCAGGAGGATTGCAAGTTTGAGGCTAGACTCAACAACTGAGCAAGGCCTTAAGCAATTTAGTGAGATTCTGTCTGAAAATAAAAATAAGAATAAAAAGGGCCAGTGGTAGAGTGTCCCTGGCAACAACAAAAACAAAATTTAAAATTATTCCTAACTTTTGTTGTTGTTGTTGTTGTTGTTATTGGTGAAGGGTCAAACATCTGCCAGTGATGAGGGAGACTCTCCTCAGGTATTCCTGCATCATTGGCCATATATATTATCTAATGGTTGGAGAAAAGTCTGTTAATCAAAAGTGCAAATCTCAGAGTTCTTTATCTAGACATAAATTTTGAATTCAGGATATTTTCAAAGGTTTCAGAGCATTGAAACTATAAAATTACACATCCAGGGGTTTTGAAACATATGAACAAAACAAAATAAAACCCACACTTCTATTTGGAGCTCCTTAATTTGATGCAGATCTGCAGGATGGAAAAGTCTTCTAACCTCCCAAACATTTAATTGCCAATAACCAGGACAAAAATTTTATATATTTTTTAAAACTCTAAGACCTTCTCTGAGGCTTCTTGTGGTCAGTTCTACCTGGCCAGCCTCCTCTTCAAGATGGGTATTTCTCTCAATCTCTCAGATTCCCAAATGGGGTCAGTCTGGACAGATATTTTGTTCAACCTCCCAGATCTCAGGACAAAGGCACAATGCCCTAGACCTGTGGCTGACCCTTGCATGCTTCTTTGACCTTCCCAGTCCTTTTCCTCTAGATTGTTATGACTCATTAGTCCACTCAGAGGCCCAGCACTACTCACTGATCTGTGGCGAAAGGTTCCAAGTGGCCACTAAGTTTTCTAAGAATGAAAGTGGTGCAAGGCCAGTGAGTCAGGCTCCAAGATGGCACTTTCCCTTTTCATTTCAGTCCCTGTCATCCTGGGATAAATGGCCATTGTTCTGTGCCTCTCCCATTGTGAGTCCAGTAGCAAAAGCCTGGGAACCTTTGAGGGAATTTTCTCCTTTGGGTTGCCAATTTTATAACCAAACAAAATAGGTTCTCATTGTTTTTGTATGCAAAACCAAAAAGCCAAACCAGGAGATCAAACAATGGAGAAAGATTTATTATGTGCAACAGGTAAGGAGAGCACTAAGGTTATTTGCAAAACAATGCTCTCCCTAAACAAAGAAAGTGTGGTAATTTATTTGTATAGCTTATACATATTCATGTGGGAAATCACATGGGGGACCTCTGCTAGTCAGCTTTCCATCAATTTTCCCATAACAATGGGCCTGAGGTGAGGCAGAACATTATGGTGGGGTGATAGTGGAGCAAAACTGCTTAACTCATGACAGCTGTGCAGCAGAGAGAGAAGGGGCCAGGGACAAGATATACCCTGTGAGGACATGCCTCTACTGACCAACCTCTTCCAACAAGGCCCCACCTCTGAATGTTTCCAACACCTCCCAGTAGTGCCACCAGTGGAGGACAAAACATTCAACTCATGAGACCTTAAGGGACATTCCAGATCCAAACTCTAACAGGGGAGGACACATTTCTGAGCATGCTCAGTTTAGGGTCACAGATAATAAGTTCCATAAATGAAAATAGTGGACACAAACACTTCTGGGCATGATCAGATCAACTTTATAATGAGAGAATTTTTACTCTAGGGTGCCTAAAAGAATAAGCCAGAGTGACTTGGTGACCTTGGTTGATTCCTCATAAGTTTCTCCAAAGAGTTATAGCTGAAATAAAAGAAGAAGGTGGATTAATAGTCCTTCAAAGGGGCAGAAGCTTTCTTCCACATAAGTATAGGAATTTTCCCCTACAGATGCCTGCCTCACTTGGTGGTTAATAGGAAGAAATGTCAGCAAGAAGGTGAATAGGAAGCCTTGGACCCTGTTTCCCACCATGAACACAGCAATTCCCCCAAACCTGGACAGATTCATTTTGGGAGACACTTAGAGGCTGGCTGAGGAGCTCCTATACCCCAGGTAAGTACAAAGCCACCCACATTAAAGCTGGCAGGAAAGAAGCCACACCCTGAGTTCAAAGCTCTTTCATTTCTCCTCTCTTTCTCAATTACAAGCATAAATTTGTTTTTTCTGCACCCTATTCCATATCTTAATGACTTACTATGAAGTTAGATAAAAGTGCTAACGTTTTCTAGTATACTCCCCACTTCCAGGCTATGGGAACGGTTCCAGTTACAAGGTAGTTATAAAAGTTTAAAGCAGATACTGGCTGTGGTGGAAACCATGCATAGACCTTCAAATAACAAAGTTCTGAACAATCATGTTTCCTTAGAATCACAGGTCTGGAAACTCAGTAACCTTGGGACCAAGATAAGATATTCATATCCCATGTTCCAGAGCTTAACTTCTCAATTGTAATGAAATATCTTGGTGCCCACCTACTTAAGACTAAGGTAATATCTGCACAAAAGATGCTATAAAGTGGGTATCCCAGTTCCTCAGAAAGCTGAGGCAAGAGGATCACAAGTTCAAGGCCAGCCTGGGCAACTGAGTGACTGACATCCTGTCTCAAGATAAAAAGGCCTGAGCTAGGGGTATAGCTCAGTGGTGCAGAGCTTGATTAACAAGGACAATGTCATTGGGTTTGACCCACAAAATCACTGAAAAAAAAAAAAAAACCTCAAAGCAAATAAAAGTTAATAAAAAAAATGGGGAAAAACAATACAAAAAAGGAAGTTTTTAGCACAAACACTGGCATTTAAAAAGAAGAAGAACTCAAAAGGGCAACATAGCAACCTAATTTTATATCTCAGGACACCAGAGATAACTAAAACTATGCTACTGGCATAAAGACCAACAAAACAGAACAGTGAGAAAGAATGAAACTAATGTGTATATGGTAAAATGGTCTTCAACGAGGGTGTCAAACTCCACAATAAGGAAAGGACATTATTTTCAACTTATAGTATAGGAAAAATTGATATTCAAATAATGAAGTTAGATCCCTACTTCACAACATATGTAAAATTTAACTTGAAATAGAGGGACTTAAATTAAGTCCTGATGCTATAAAAATTCTATAAGAAGTGAGAGCTCCATGACATTGGATTTGGTCATGGACTCTTGGATTAATTCTAAAAGAACAGTCAACACAAGCAAAACAAGACAAATATGACCACATCAAACATGAAAATGCAGGGCTAGAGATGCAGCCCATCAGTAAGTATGGAAATATACATACACATTACTGATTCTGTTTCTCTGGTTGAACCATGATTTATACATATTTTGCTTCCTCTTCTGGGCAAAAATGTTTGGGTTGGACACAGGAGAGTTATACAATTTTAGGCAGAAGTGTGACTTTGCTATTCTCTTTATTTGAAGAACTTCTACTTGTTTAAAGTATGGCTTCAGAAGCTATGTATGGGTGCCAAGTTAACATGGCTGTCATACCTTTGGTTTAAAGCAATGTTTGGATTAAAGCTTCTACTGAGAAAAAATTTCAGTTGTCTATACTGCTACAAGGAAAACTTAGTGTATGTTTTTGGTACAACTTATAAGTTTAAGATGACAGAGAAAATTAGACAAGGTATTGGGGGATGACTAATGTCATCTGCAGCTAAACACAATTAGCTACATTAGTTAGTCCTTATTGAGTGTGTTACATATATCTGTGTATGGTCCATGTGTGCTAGTACCAGAAAAAAACAAAACAGAATTGAACTAAAAGAAACCATATTTTTCAATGAAGAAACAATACTCTCTGGACCCACAGAATCCTATCCAGATAACAAAATACCAAGAGAACCATGGCCTCTATTACCCCTACAAATGAGACCATGAAAGGTAAGGGAAAACCAAAGAGGTAGACTGGATGCCTCACTCAGAGAGCAGAAGTTTACATAGTCAAGGGAAAACAACATCTGTAGTTAAAGAATGCTGAAAACATCTCCCCCCAAATATCTTGGTATTACATTAGTTCTGTATCTGACCCCTTCCTTTGTACCAAATCTCCATCATGTTGGATTCACCCCAACTTCCTCAGTAAGACCCCTATAGTGCAAGAATTAAAACCAAGAATTAATAAATGGGATGGATTCAAACTAAAAAGTTTCTCAGCAAAAGAAACAATCAGTGAGGTGAATAGATAACCTACAGAATGGGAGGAAATCTTTACCACAAGGACATCACATAGAATACTAACCTCAAGGATATATAAACCTCTCAAAAACCTTAACACCAAAAAACCAAATAACCCAATCAATAAATGGGCCAAGAAACTAAACAGACACTTCTCGGAAGATGATATACAATCAATAAACAAATATATGAAAAAATATTCAACATCTCTTAGCAATTAGAGAAATACAAATCAAAACAACCCTAACATTTCATCTTACTACAGTCGGAATGGCAGCTATCAAAAATACAAACAACAATAAATGCTGGCGAGGATGTGGGGAAAAAGGCACACTCATACATTGCTGGTGGGACAGCCAATCTGGAAAGTAGTATGGAGAGTCCTAGGAAAACTAGGAATGGAACAACCATTTGACCCAGCTATCCCACTTCTTGGTCTATACCCAAAAGACTTAAAAACAGCTTACTACAGGGACACAAGCCACATCAATGTTTATAGCAGCACAATTCACAATAGCTAGATTGTGGAACCAACCCTGATGCCCATCAGTAGATGAATGGATAGGGAAATTTTGGTATATATACACAATGGAACACTACTCAGCACTAAAAGAGAATAAAATCATGGCATTTGCAGGTAAATGGATGGAGTTGGAGAAAATAATGCTAAGTGAAGTTAGCCAATCCCAAATAACTAAAGGTAAAATGATTTCTTTGTTTTGAAGATACTGCCTTATAATGGCAAGGGAGGGCGAATGAGAGGAATGAAGGAACCTTAAATAGAACAAAGGGAGGGTAGTGAAGGGAGGGGGCAATGGGATAGGAATAATGGCAGAATGAGTTAGACATCATTACCCTAAGTACATGTATGAAGACACAAATGGTGTGAAAATACTTTATGTAAAACCAGTGACTTGAAAAATTGTGCTCTTTACATGTAATATGAAATGAATTGCACTCTGCAAGCACGTATAACAAATTAGAATAATAAAAAATGCAAAAAATAGATAATTTTTATTTTAGTGGCCCATTTTCTGTTCCTACTATATTACACTAGTGTATTTTACTGATCATTTTCTTCTTGAATATCTAGTAGAAAGAGGTTTATGTGAATCTGTAAGAAGCTTGAAAGTGTTATAAAAATTTGAGCCCAAACTATTTTGGGAAATCTTTCCTGCTCTTACAGACAAAGAAGCAGAAGTTTATTTTTATTTTTATGTTTATTTTTTTGTGGTGTTGGGGATTGAACCCAGGGCCTTGTGCATGCGAGGCAAGCACTCTACCAACTGAGCTATATCCCAGCCCCAGAATTTTATTTTTTGTATTAAGGCACTGTCAAAGTGCTGCCTCTCTACAGGCCCAAAAACAATGGGGCCAAGTGATCATGGAGTGAAACCTCCAAAACTGTGAGCCAAAGAAACCCCTTTTTTTTTTTTTTTTTTTGGTATAATTTGATTATTTCTGGTATTTTTCAGAGTAACAGGAAGCTGACAGACACAGGAATGAAAACTAATAATCCTGACTGAATAGATGGACCATGATCTCTCTGATGAGAGCCAAATGTTTTTTGCCTGTCTTCATAGGACCAGCCTGGTCAGGCTATGTCTTTCAAGAATAATTGGCTTTACAGCTTTGAATTCAAGCTTTGTCCTGTGACTTTAATCAGCCAATGAAAAATGAGTAGATAGTATTATGTATAATAATGAGAAAAATTTACTATCTATTTGGGACATTTAGTTTTTCTGTTTAATTTACTAATAACAATTTGTATTTGAATTTGTGAACTAAAATGTAATGTTTGAACTCATTACATTTGTAAAATGTAATGAGTTCATTTATTACCATGACACCATTTAGACAAAAATAATGGATCTACAAATTTCTGTTGTATTTTGAAACTCTATCATACAACTGAGTCTTTGAAAGTACTTCTCAAATTTCCAGAAATACATTTATTATAATTGTATCTTATAATCATGTTTTCAACTGAAGTAAGCTTTCTGTGAAACCTGAAAGAAAAGCCATTTCCTAATTGAAATGTTCCAAGAGGCTTGTCCTCTTCTCAGGCTCAAAAATAAAGATGTCAGACCCAAGATCCATACCACATCAAGATCATGGGATGACATTTGTTCAGGTGCTTACATCATGTGCAGAAACTGACTTAGGGATTTTGAAATAAAATGTGTGGGAAGCCATTGATTTGGCCTAGGCTCCTGCATAGATTCCACAGACCAAATCAGCATGGAGTTCCATCCCAGTAGCTGAGTGCTATGGGTCTCTATGGCCCTAAAGGCCATGTGCTCCAGACCTGTTGCCAGCCTCTGGTACTACTGGGAGGTGGTAGAGCCTTTAGAAGGCAGGACCTCATTGGAGTTTGTTAGGTCTTTGGGCACATGTCCTTGAAAGGGATGTTGGGATTCTGACCTTTTTCCTCTGAACTCTTTTTGTTTCCTGGCCACCATGATGTCAGAAGATTTGTTCTACCACATGCTCCCCACCATGATGTTCAGCCTTACCACAGGCCCAAAGTTATGAGGCCAAAGTTATAACTCTGAAACTCCTTTGAAGTTGCTTAACCCAGGTATTTTGTCACAGCAATGGAAAACTAACATTGACTTTCAGTTAATGTGGGAGACTTAAACCACTTAAGTTCTAACCAATTAAATTGTCTCTATACCTCACTTCAGTTTCCTATAAATGCTACCTAATTATGTTGTTGGCCACAGCTCTTAGAACCTGTTATGATTCTGAGGGCTACCTGATTTGCAAATCATTTTTTTTGGTGTTTCTTAAATAAACTCAGTTTGAATTAAACCTAAATTTTTTCCTTTTAAAGGACCAAAGCATCAGCTGTTTCTCATAAAAGAGCATGACCCAGATTAAAGGAAGATGTCTTCCCGGCTATTCAGATATTCTTTTAGGAAAAGGGAAGTGTCACTATTTTACACCAAATTACTAGATGGAATTTTTCTTGATGAGGAAGGGGAAGGCAGGAACTCACAATCCACAAGAAAACATTATGAATTAGTATGTTCCTGCATACACACCAAGAGAGGTGTGTCAGCCCCAACTTATTCGGGAATCTTCACTAAACTCAAGTCAGAGCCATTGTGCAGCACCTGGATCTTTTCTGCATACAGATCTTTGAGAACAACCCATCACTTTCAACAAAGCTTTGACAGCAGATTGCACAGTAAGTCTCAGGGAGTGAACCTGTGTGCCCCAAGTGGCAGGAACTAGCCTAAGACCTCTCATGTTCAAGAGGAACCCAGGTGGGTGAATGCAGAATTTTCAGGTGAATAAAGGATTCAGTCTTTTTAAAAGTGTGTCATCATTTGGCTCAGATAAGATGTATCCATCTTACCTCAGTCCATGGTACTCAGTCACAATCATGGGGCACCATGGCATACTGCAAAGGCCAAGCCATTTTGCTTTCTTATTCCCAGTTTACCCTTTGCAATTTGTACAGGGGTCACACATCCTCCACTTCATTTTTTCTGTCAAATGCCTTCTACTGAGAGCAGATGTGTTCTTTTACAGCTGAGTTCATTTTCCATAAAAAAGACAACATTCCAAGTATGTCAGGTATGGTCCTAAGGGTCAGCACTGTCCACTATTAAAGTGTTCAATTGACACATGAATGGATAAAAAAGATAGATGATAAATAGATGGATAGATCAATCTATCTCACATGTTTCTAAGGAAATGAATAAACTTTTGAAAAAACTCCATTTGTTCCTCTGTTCTCTCTTTCCATGTATCTGTGTAAGCTTTATAAAACTCAGTTTGACTTTTTAACAATTGCATAATGGACATGCAAATGAACAGATTCCCTCATGTGACACTTTGTTATGGTATAGCTCAAAAATGTGTAGCTGGCTTTTCCTAAGACTGCATTTATCTCTTGTGATCTACCACCATGAAGTGAAGGAAGATCTAAAATCTGTATGAACTTTGGCATGGTGGCTCACACTTGTAATCCCAACAGGCTGGGAGGTTGATGTAGGAGAATGGAAAGTCCGAAGCCAGCCTCATCAACTTATCAAGGCTCTCAGCAACATAACCAGACTCTGTCTCAAATAAGTAAGTAAATAAATAAATAAATGGTGGGAATGTTGCTCAGTGGTTAAGCACCCCTGGATTCAATCTGTAGTACCAAAAATAAAACAAATAAAATCAAATCTACATAGAGCAACTGTAAATTGATGGGAATACCTGTGATATTTTATATGGGAATTTGTTTTGAACACATGATATCTGAGCCAAATGATAACACACTTTCCAAAAAACTGTATACTTTATTCACCTGAAAATTCTGCATTTACCCTCCTGGGCTCCTCTAGAATATGAGAGGTCTTAGGCTGGTTCCTGCCACTTGGGTTACACAGAGACATTTAAGGAGAGGTCCTGGAGTGACCAGGGATTATCTGAGCCCAAAGGCAGTCTCCCCTTGTATCATGTCTGCCTCCTCCTGCCATTTCCCTGTCCCTGGGAAACTTGGTGCCCTGCTGAAGCTGGATGGATTCCCCCAGAGACACTAGGCAGGGTACATCATTTGTTGGCAACTAGACATGAATTCCTTCTGTGATAAGTTCCAATTGTCCCCCTGGGTATTAGTTCCAGGTCTCCTATCAGAAACCAAGACCTGCCTTGCTCCACAGTGCAGGAAATCCTACCTGAGAGCTGGCAAGTGAAGGCCAATTGCGCCTAGCTGAGCTAAAGCCCCATTTGGACTCTGAAAACCATCTGGTGCCAGCTTCTTCCTGCTAAGGCTGTGTTCCTGCTTTACTAGAAGATCACCAGAAAGTGTCTGGCATCCAAAGCGACCAGGACAGGATTCGACAGGCAAGAATTGCAGCCTGGTCCTAGGCACTTTAGATCCTCAGTTCTCACACACAAGACGTGACAAGGAAGCCCACAAAAGTTCACCAAGTTAATTGTGTGCAGATGACTTTGCAGAGGCCCGAAAACCCTTGGACTCCAACCTGGGCCACATGCTGGCCTTGAACTTCTTCCAGCTTGGACACATAATGCTAAGTCCTGAGTCGCCTCCTTGAGCTCCCAGATGCCTTTTGACAGTACCCCACCGGGACCCACAGAGTTACACTGATGGAAACCCACCTTGAGCCTTAGCACACACTCCCCCCAGGGACCCCATCCCAGCAGAATCCCACAGCCTGTCATTGACCTTGCCCTGTTAAACCAACCTGTGCAATAGAACATAGAAGTTACAAAAACATAAGATGAAAATAACGCACCCTCCATATGCTCTAGGCATAAAAGTTACCAGGATATTGGGAACAATTTTTTGACAGTAAATTTGACATCTTTCACAAATGTATTCTTGGAAAAATTCAACTTCCCAAAAATGGCTCAAGGAGAACCAGTTGGAATCACTTAAAAATATGGAATAAATAGAAAAAATCTTTCTGTAAAGAAAAGGTCAGACTCAGGCAGTCACTGGAAAATCCAAACATTTAATAAAGGTATACATGTAAATTTGCACAAGATTTTGGAGAATACTAAGAGTGGCAACATACCTGATTCATACAAAGGCTAACTTAATATGACCCAACTCCTTGAAGATAGAGTTGGCAAAAACCAGAGTACAAGGTAATTCCTCAAAATAGGTGCAAAAATTTTAATTGAAATATTAGCAACCTTAATGTAGAAACACATACAGACCTACTTGGGTTCCCCAAGAACACTGTGATCTTTAAGAAAAATCTATGCAAATCACTCTATGACTAGGTTATATTCTTGCAATCAATGAAAACAGCATTTTAAAATTCAAAGTCTACAAAGAGGGAAGGAATGAAGAAACTTGATTAAGGGCTGGGGTTGTGGCTCAGTGGTAGAGGGTTTGCCTAGCACATGTGAGGCACTGGGTTCAATCCTCAGCACCATTTTAAAAAAATAAATAATAAAAAAGAAACTAAGTAAAGAATTTCTCATAATATTGAATAAAAGAAATCCTTTCCTCTTTGTCCAAATGTAACTGTTTGGACACTAGTTTATTATATACAAATCTAGTCCATGTTTTTACTGGGTGAATACACATGTGTGAATCCAAGAATAATCATTACTGTTTCACCCCTTATTTCATTTTCACAGTCATCATACTATAAAACTAATTTAGAGACTTGATATTTAACTGGATAGTGTACTCTTGAACACTCTCAAAATAACATAGGACTAGTCTTATTTTTAACTGTGCTGTGCTGATAGCTTAGATCTTAAACATCCCTTAAAGCTACGTGTGGCATGCTTTAGTTCTCACTGTGGTGCCACTGGGGGACATGGTGGGATGTTTAAGAGGTGGGGCCTAATGGGAGATCTTTAGGGAAATGGAAGCAGGCCTTAAGGGGACTATGAGGCCCTGGCCCCTCACTGTATCTCCCCTCTGACTTCCTGGTCATGTGGTTGACAGTTTTACTCTACAATGATGTGCTATCACCCCTCAGGCCAAAAGTAATGGAGAAAACTGACCAGGGACTGAAACCTCCAAAACCATGAACAAAACCTGGCGTAGTGGACAACACCAATAATCCCAACAACTCTGTAGGCTGAGGCAGGAGGATCACAAATTCAAGGCCAGCCTGAGCAACTGAGTAAGACCCTGTCTCAAAAAATAAAGAGGGCTGGAAAAGTAGCTCAAGGTAGAGGACTTCTGGATTCAATCCCCAGACCACCAAAAAAAAAAAAAAAAATCAAAATAAGCCTTGTTTCAGGTATTAGATATAGTGGTGGAAAATTGACTAACGCACCTAACTTGATTACTTTATATGAGCCTTCTTATCTGGGGTATCTGTGTTCTATAAGAAAGTATAATAGTTTTCCTGTAAAAACATCTAGTAACAGAATTGCTAGGCATCTACAACTTCAATGCACATTCCAAGCGACCAGCCAAAGTGATTGTACAAATAATTCCCTAATTGGAGACTTGCTATTTCCCCACCTGTTCGCAATAGGAAGAAAGATATTTATAGAATGAAGATTTATAGGTTACACGCCTTGGGAATTCATACAAACCATTTTATTGTGCGATTTAACTATTATTTCATAATTTCACAATCAAACAGCATATCAGGCTCTTCACAATGGTTTCAAGAGGGTGGGCAAAGTGCAATAACCACAAGTGCAAACTTTATTCACAACTCCTGGTGTTGCTTAAATGATCATAAGCAGTATACACTGTTTTATAGACAAATATTGTCAGAGAAAATGGAAAGAGCTATAAAAGAGAGCCCTAGCCTTGGCCTGCTTCTGCACAAATCATTCCAGGAGTCAACTGGGAATTCAGGAATTGCTCTGCTCTCCTCAGGCACTGTGTGAATGGTGCCACCTAGTGGTTAGAGGCATGTAGCCTGCAGAGCTGTGTTGGCAGGATCTGTCCCAGGGACAGGAAACTCTCTGGAATACTTCAAAGAGTTTTATATCTTAGTCTCAAGATTATGAAAATGTTTTCAGTGGGAGCTTCCCAGATACCCCCACTTTTAAATTTTGTTTAAAAAATGCAGATCAACTGTATCTGCTCTCCTGGGCACCCTCAGATATCATTGACCCACATGCCCAGGTGACTGTCAAAACCCTCTGGATTCCCAAACAGGGGCTCTCAGGCCTGTGCAGGAGCCTGCTGGGGTTCTGGAGATTGCAGTATCTGGAACTGAGGCTTCCGTGGAAGCCCTTTCTTCAGTGGGGAAAACTCAGGTAGCACTGTGCCTTTTAGGTGATTGAGGTATCAACAGAAATAACAGAGAAAGATTCTGCCAAGAATGTGAATTGGAAATAGAATGACCCTGCAATAGGCATATGCCTGCCACAGTAAACCTGAGCACATCACTGTGAGCACAGCGGGAGGGTTTAGGGCTGGGGAACATTTTTAAAGGCAAAAATAAAAAAGAATTACAACAACCTGGGCATGGTGGCACACGCCTGTAATCCTAGCACTTGGGAGGCTGAGGCAGGAGGATCATGGGTTCAAAGCCAGCCTCAGCAATGGTGAGGCACTTAGCAACTCAGTGAAACCCTGTCTCTAATAAAATACAAAAAAAGGGCTGGGGATGTGGCCCAGTGGTCAAGTGCCCCTGAGTTCAATCCCTGGTACCACAAAAAAATAAATTAATAAAAAAGAATTACAACATATATTTCAAAATAATAACTCTTGACAACATTGGTGAATAACAAGGTACATGTGAGTCCAAAGTTAAACAAATAGTTGCCGGGCAGACACCCTTACAAATATCTGTTCTAAGGCAGCCTTCTGGCAGAATCTTGTGAGTTTTGTCAGGCAGTAATGGGTGAGATGGCTTCTTCCATAACCTCCTAGCTTGTGTATTTTTTTGTTAGGGTTGACACACAAGCAAATCCATTGTGATACTGATAATGCTGACAACTTTCAGAGAGTCCAGGCTGACCTTGCAGGCTATGATATGTCTTAAAGATGCTGTCCTGAGCCATGGAGGAGAGCAGCAGCCTGCAGACCCCTCCATACAAAGGTAGCTTAGAGTATCTTACCTCCAAGGAGGAGATAATATCTGAGTCAAGGCTGTGCAAGAAGTGTCTACCTAAAGCATACATTTGTTTGAATCTGGCAACTGCTGTTATTTGGGAGTTGTCTTGCTGTCTTTGTGTTTATTGGTTTGGTAGTACCTGCAAAAGCCAAACTTTCTCCAGGGCTCTAGAAGACGCTCAGTCAGAGATCTATCCAGTGGGTACTGTTGCACCACCAGAAGTCAGTGAAAACTCAAGAACTGTGTGTGTGTTTGCTAGGGAGCCGAGGGTCGCATGAAGTTTTTTTTTTTTTTTTTTTTTTGGTTACTTTTTATTTTTTTGTGTTTGCTTTTTGAATTTTGTTTGTCTATAACTGGAGGACATGGCATTAAATTTTAGAGCGCTTATAGACATAGGTCATTGTATGATCATCCACACAGGTTCAGGTCAAAGGACTCTCTTGAATCTGCACTTAAGATATTGATTTCAGGAAGGTTCCATGAAGAAATTTTGACCTAGTCATAGTTCTCTTCAGAACCCTCATCAAACACCTGCTGGGTTGGGGACCTGGGCTTCTCTGTAGCACGTTGCTGTCCATTTTGCCCAACAGGCATGGCAGAGAACTAACTACTATTTGTGGAGGAGATGTGCACTTCATCTGAGAGCTTGGAGCCTCTCCATTCCTTTGACAACCTGGATCTTGCTGTTATGGGGGAAGGGTACCTGCTGCTCTAAGTCCTCATGCTTCTGGGGCATTAGTAAAGATCCTGAAATGGTAGTTTCTCTTGGTAATTCTGGGGCTGTTGCAGCTGCAGAACATAATATTCTCAGTCATTCTGCTGCTGTCCTTCATACAGTGAATACTGACAAGGGACCTCCTGGTCCTCATGCTGATACATCTTTCCCTGTGCACTATGAACATAGGGGAAAAGCAAGGGCCTACTATGCTGGATTTCCTCTGGCCCTCTCAAACTACTGCAGAGATGAAGCAGGATGAATAGAGATGGCTGGTCTGACTGGGAGAAAGTCTAATTCCTTTGTTCTGTTGACACTCTGAAGCACAGCTTGGTTCCATCTAATGCCTGGCAACACAGAGTCACATGAGCCATTTTCTTTTGGACTTTTGACTTAAGTTGATTTCACATATATGGCAATGCGTTTTCTTGGCCAGCTCCTCCTGGATGGAAAAATCAGCATACAGATTCTGTTCAAATGATTGATTAGCAATCTCCAAGTCAGGTTTTGTAAATTTGTGCCATGGGTTTCCTTTTCCTCTTTCCTATCTTGTTTCTTCTACTTCCTTGTGTCTATCTGCAACTGAAGATGCCGAAAAATATGGACACAGAAAGAAAAGAATTGAGGAATACTAGAGGTATCGAGAGAAAGAAAAGATTATTTGGAGACTAAGATTTTTAAAAGGTGGAGCTCTGTCTCACAACTTATTAATAATAATAATAATAGGGCTGGGGCTGGGGCTGTGGCTCAGCGGCAGAGCGCTCGCCTCGCACGTGCGCAGCCTGGGTTCGATCCTCAGCACCACGTAAACATAAATGTATTGCATTGTGTACAACTAAAGTAAATAAATAAATATTTAAAAATAATAATAATAATAAAAGGCATTAAAGCATCTTTAAAATATAAAGATAACATGAGGTTATGATCAGCAGGGTAGGAAAGGATTTTAGTGTAACAAAAATTCAAACATGAAGAAATAGACTAATGAAAAATGCTCTGCCATAATAATAATTGAGGAAGTACAAGTAAATCAGCTCCCATCAATCTCATACCTAACAGTTTAGTGGTTGGCAGTAGAGTAGGGAGGTATAAGAATAAATAAAATAGGGAATAAGCATTGGTATGGGGCAAGTATTGATTATTATGACCACTTTGATTTATTGTTCTATATTATGAAGTTCAAAGTGAGCTCACCCTTCAACTTAGCAATCAAATAAAGGATACTTGAAGTTTTTTGGAGCATGTTTACATGACCCTTTCCTAACCCCTCTCCAATGGAATGGCAGTGTTAAAACACAGGACTTAGAGTATCAGGGTTTGTATGGAGGGTTTGTTTGTTTGGTGGTAGTGAGGATTGAAGCCAGTGCCTCAGGCATGCTAGGAAAATACTCTATTACTGGGTCACACTCAAAATAGAAAAAGCTAAAAGGCTGGGGATGTAGCTCAGTGGTAGAGCACCTCTGGGTTCAATCCCCAGAACAACACAAAAATAAAGAAAGAAAAATGAGAAGATGTACTGGGGGATAGAACTATAAAGGAATAGTGATTTTATGAGAATGAAGTTAAGTTAGTATTAAGATGAAAATAAAATATTCTTAACTTTAATTTTCTTTTCTCTAAGAAAAATAGCTGCAAAATTAATTGACACAAAAAGAAATGAGAAGGGAGTCAAAACATGCCACTATCAAAAAGAAAAGAAAAAACCCAAGTCAAAGCAGTAAGAAAACAGGAGGGAGAAACACACAAACATCATCTCCCCCCCACACACACACCTGTAAGATAGACCGAACAATCCTTCTCCTTCCCCTTCTCTCTTCCACCAGTGGCTTGTTTTTTGTTTTTGTTTGTATGTTTTGTTTTGTTTTTTTTTGGTATTTTTCAGAAAGGTAGGGGATAAACCCTGCAGCTGTCCCACTGGCTTTACCACAGAGCTTCATCCCAGCCCTTTTTCATTTCTATTTTGAGACAGGGTCCTGCAAAGTGACCTCAAAGTTGAGATCCTCCTGCCTCAGGCTAAAGGAATCACTGCAATGACAGGCATGCACCCTTGTGCCTAGCTAGTAGTGCATTGTTAGTTGTACAAAATAATGGGATTCTGAGGTAACAAGGTGACCCACATATAAAAACATGTTTGATTGATATGCCCTACCTGTTTCTGTTGTCTCCTCCTCTCTGGGTGAACTAATCCACTTGGAAGGCATCCATTCTTCAATAAAAGACAAAAATGGAACATTTATTTCTGATTAAAAAAAAAAAAAACACTAGCCAGGACTTAACAAATGGTGCTGGGAAAACTGGATATCCACACGCAAAGAATCAAGTTGGACAATTTACCCTATAGGGAAAAATTAACTCAAAATGGAAAAAAATAAAGCTAAAAAATGCATAAAACCTGCTCCAAGAAAACTTGGGGGAAAGTTTTATGACAGTGAATTTGGTAATGAATTCTTAGATATGTCACCAAAAGCACATACACAAAAAATTTAGACTACATTCAAATAAAGAACTGTGCATCAAAGGACAAAATGAAGAAAATGAAAGAACAATCTGTGGAATGGGAGAATCCCTTTGCAAATCATATCTGATAAAGTGTTGATAATCAAGACATAGAGAACCACAACTTACACAGAACTCCAATTGAAAGTGGGCAAAGGGGGCTGGGGCTATGGCTGAGTGGTAGAGTACACGTCTTGCGTGTGTGAGGCATTGGATTTGATTCTCAGCACCATATAAATAAAATAAAGGTATTATGTCCAGTTACAACTAAAAAAAATTAAAAAAAAAAAACAATAAAAGAAAGTGGACAAAGGATTGAAATAGACATTTATCCAAGGAAGATAAACAAATTGTCATTAAGCATGTGAAAAGATGGTCAACATTACAAATAATTAGGGAAGCCATATTCAAATGCACAGGGAAATAACACCTCACTCCCATTAGGATGGTTACTGTCCAAAAACCAAATAACCAAAATAAAACAGCAGCAGAGGAGGAGCAGAGGAACTGGAACCCCTGATGCACTGTTGGTGGGAAGGGGCAAAATGGTATAGCTACTGTGGAAAAAATTATGGCTGTTGCTCAAAAAAAAAAAAAAAAATAAAAAATAAAAATAGCTATATTATCGAGCAATATCATTTGTATGAGGTACCTAGAGTAGTCAAAACCATAAAGACAAAAGTACAATGATAGTCCTCATGTGCAAGGAAGGGGCCTTGGGTAGTTGTGGTTTAATGGTTACAAAGTATCAGTTTTTAGAAGATGAAAAGAGCTCTGTGGACAGTTGCTGATAATGGTTATAGGACAATGTAATGTAGGTGATGCCACTGAATGTACAATTAAAAATGGTGGTGAGGGTAAATTTTACATGATGTTTATAACCTACTCCTCAAAACAAATTTAATTCACTCTGGGGGTGGAGCCTCTCTGGCCTTAAAGACCACACACATTGCAATACTGTTCCATCGGGGTTAACTTTTCCACACAGGAACTTCAGGGGGTTCAACGCTGACTCCATTCCACCAGTCAGACTGAGTCCAGATCTATTTTACTTTTAGTCATGCACCAAATAACAATTTTGTGGTCAAGGATGGACTGAATATGATGATGATGTGACAGAGAGTATCATCAAGTGACTATTGACATCAAAGTTATATTAGTTTATGTAAGCACACTCTATGATGTCCACACAATAAAAATCTCATAAATTGCTCAGAACCAATCCTCACCATTATGCAATGCCTGATTGGAATCGTTTTTTTTTTTTCCTTTTTTTGCTTTTTGACATGTTTTCAATATAAGAAATACGGTTCTTCCTAAAACACAGACATGTGTGTTCTGTCTTATAGAGCAAAGGACAGTTTCCTTTACAAAAAAAATTGAACATAGTATTTAGTCATAACAGTGAGCTCTGGAAAGTACATTTGAGGCTTATCCCTGTCAAGGAGAGGCTGGTGAGAAGAGTAAAAGAAGCAATGCTTATAATAATGGTACCTAGGAGACAGAAAGTTTCCCCAACATTTTATATGCAGTACCAATTTTTGACCTCTTGTCCTAGAGATCTATCAAGATGTGTAGCATGAGGTACTAGCCATGAGACTGTAAGTTCCCCTACTGTTTGGAAACAACACCTAAAAGGAGATTAAACAACAACAACAACAATGACAACAACAACACTCTATTCACAGCAAAACCACACTTGGGAAGTCCAGATGAGCACAGGCAAGATTCCAGGGAAGCTTCTGGTCTGTTTTATCCCACTTGCAACCCCATAACCCATAAAAAAGTCTCAGGTTTTCTGAAAAGCAAATTTTCATGCTTCATATGTTTGAAAGACATATGTTTCTTAAATGAAAGCTCAGTAGAAAAAACAGCAACCAGAGACAGTCCTGAGGATTGTTCTAGCCCCATGGTTAGAAGCAGGGCCTCTGGCATCTGCTTACCTGAGATCCATGGCAGATTCACATCAAAGTGACTGCCTTTGAGTCATCACTGTTTGGGGGCCCTCTGATGCACATTTGCCTCTGAGACCCTGTGCCCAGTGGCCTCCTGGTCCACTATGTACAATTGGGGAGGAGAATCGTGTATAAGTTGCAAGACAGCTAGAACTGACTCCACCACTTTCTCCTCTAAACTAGGACTCATCTAAAAAAAGAAATCAGAGCCCAAAACAAGACTTTTGCAAGTTCACCTCCTCAAGATACTGGCATGCCGAAATCTCTTCCACTATCCTAGGTTTCAAATGTTCCAATTTATTTCTGAATTTCACAATATATATAAAAGAAATCATTTGTGTACTGGAAAAACAGGCCCACTCATAAAATTCTGCCAGTATAGTTTCTTACCCCTCCTCGCCTTGGGATTCTGGAGATGGAATCCAGAACCTGGGACTTGCTAGGCAAGCACCCTACCATTAAGCTATGCTCATACCTTTCTTTACTTTTTTTTTTTTTTTCTTTGATGGGGAGGTAACCAGATGAAACCCAGGGCATCCTGCATGCCTGCCTAATGCTTGCAGGCCTAAAATGCTGAGCAAGCACTCTACTACTGAGCCACACCGCAGCCTATCCTGCTGACTTTTATTTATTTTTCTTTTTTCTCCCAACCTTTTACCACCTCTGTCCCTATTAACTTTTAAAATACCTGCACTGGCTATGAAGCCAGGATCCTCGTGCTTCAGCCTCTGCAGTATCTGGATCACAGGTGCATACCATGGCACCTGGCCAACTTTTTAATTCACAGGAAAGAAGAAAAAGTACAAGAACCTAAAGAACTTATCCCTTGACCTGAACACAGAGCAGTACCTGGATATTTTATTTGACCCACCCCACCATTGCACTCATCTCCTCGGCATTCCCCTTCATCATTTTGATGAGACTCCTAGACATATCATTGCCTTGAAAATACTCCCCAATCTCTCTAAAATACAAGAAATCTCTTTTAATGTCACAGACTTATCACAGGCTTATTTTTAAGTATAAGAGGCTTTGGAAAAGCCCTGGTCCCCAATTCCACTGTGCAGCAGACATAGACAGTTTCGTTGGTGACAGGGACTGTCCTGGCCCCCAAACCTGCCCACTAAAAAATGGTTCTGGGGATATAGCTCAGTTGGTAGAGTGCTTGCCTCATATACACAAGGCCTTGGGTTCAATCCCCAGCAGCACCCACCACCTCAAAAAAAAAAAAAAAAAAAAAAAAAAAAAAAGAAGAAGAAGAAGAAGGCTCAAACACCCTCTCTTCCCAACATTAGTGCATGCAGTCCACCGCCTGCCACATAAAATCTTATCTTAATCCTCCACCAAGGAAACTCACCTTTGGAAGTCATGTTGAACCTCTCTGCTCCTCGGGCTTTCTCAGTGGTAAAGGGAGGAACTCAGGAGCAGCATCAATTAATATAGCCCACCCTAGACACGCCCTCAGACGGCCTGGCCCCTGACGAACACAGCCAGCCCACCCAACAGGGACAAGGTCCAGCAGACTTGGTCCGGCTCTAGCCTGCAGCCCACCCCCTACAAACATCTGATTGGTTTAACCTAACCTACCTCTGCAAATCCTAGCTTTCCTTCCTTGAGCATCCACTGAAACTAATTTTTTCTAATCCCTACAACACCCATATAATGTAGGTACTATTTTATCCCCACCTGGACTTGAGGACAACGGAACAGAGATTTTTTAATTTTATTCAAAGTTGAAATTGTTGTATTTGTAATAGTAGTATGCATTACAATTCATAATATACATATAGAGCATCTTTTTACAAAACACCGGAACAGAGATTTTAAGCCATAGTAAGCCCCTGACCTTGAACCTAAAACCTTGCACTCCTCTATCACACTATCACGGGCCACATACTCTGTGAGGACCACATTTTTGACTCAAAGGTGAGCCATATCACTTGATAGAGTATTGATTAAGGAGTACTGAGCTTGGAAGCAGGAGAGGGCACATATTGAAATTGAATATGGACCTAAGGACATTATAAGACATATGTTTTATGAACCTTAGATGGTTTTTCAAAAAAAAAATAAATATAATTATTTTCTTCTCAGTACTGTGGATTGAACCCAGAGGTACTCTCCCACTGAGCTATACCCCCCAGGATTTTTTTTTTTTTTGAGTCAGGCTTCTGCTGATTTGCTGAGGCTGGTGTCCACCTTGCAATCCATCTGCTTCAGCCTCATAATTACAGGTATGGAATTACAGTATGCCCCCAAAAGCCCCCTTATTTCATCTTGTTCTTCGTACAGTCCTGTGATAGAGCAAAAATCTCCATTTCACAGAAAGAG
Organism: Tamias sibiricus; assembly: GCA_025594165.1. Lineage (NCBI taxonomy): Eukaryota > Metazoa > Chordata > Mammalia > Rodentia > Sciuridae > Tamias > Tamias sibiricus. The sequence goes on along the minus strand of CM046663.1, from coordinate 126,140,903 downwards.
AAACTGTAAGCCTTTGAATTTTCTTCACAACTCTGGGACTTTGTACTTTCCCACATGTGGGGGAGAAGATAATAATACTTGGAAGGTTTTTTTTTAAAATTTATTTATTTACTTTAGTTGTATACAATGCAATGCATTTATGTTTACGTGGTGCTGAGGATCGAACCCGGGCCACGTACGTGTGAGGCGAGCGATCTGCCGCTGAGCCACAACCCTAGCCCCTGGAAAGTTTTTTTGTACTTCAGGTGTAGAAAATGCAACCCATGCTTGACAGTCATTTCCCATTCTTGTGAATCTTTCTATTGAAACCATTGGCCTTTTTCTTTTCTTTTCTTTTTTGGTTCTAGGGATTGAACCTACAAATGTGTGAAGACTATCTCTTCACCTGGAACAGATTTTTTCTCCATTATCTCCTAGCAGCCCTATGGGGATATACATGATTATACAGATGAGTCCTAAAGCTCAGAGAGATTAACTAATTTATCTGAAGTCAAACTCTGAGGAGACTGACTACAACAACATAAAGCAGAGGAAAATAAGTTTTGCTGGGAATTGTGGTACAAACCTGTAATCCCGGGGGCTCTGAGGCAGGAGGATCCCAAGTTCATAGCCTATCTCAGTAATGCAGTGAGACCCTAAGCAATGTAGTGAGATCCTGTCTCAAATAAAATATAAAAAAGGACTGGATTCATGGCTCAGTGGTTGAGTGCCTCTGGGTTCAATCTCTGGTAACAAAAATAAATAAATAAAAAATAAAAATAAGGTTGCAATGGGGCAAGTTAATGGCAGTACTGCAGACGTTAAATTTAAAAAGTGGGGGTGGTGGTGAGAAGGAATGTAGTTTTCTAACTTGATTCCAGGATAGATGGTGTCTCTGCAACCAAAATGAAGAAAAGGCACAAGGAACAGATCGATGGGCAGATAAATTCATGGAGGTCATTTCATGTGCTATGACATGGGTCCTATGCTATCTGCTTGGGGACCTCAACCTGTCATTTGAGGCAATAAAAGTGCTTTGGGGTACATGGGAGAATATTTTGGGAACCAGAAGTCTTGGAGAAGATTGGAGACTGAGGTAGCAGAGCAAACAAAATTGGGTTGAGCAACAAGCTTCTCCAAAAGCCATCTGCACTATCCTGGGATTCTACCCCCTAGCCACAGACAGCTCTGCTGATGGTCTTCTTCACCACTTGGACTCTGGTAGGTCTAGCTCCAAAGTCCAGATCTTATGTTTTCATTTTGGAACCTCTGCATGGGTCATGACTGTTCCACCATGTGAAATGTGGCCATGTGTACCAGCTCTGAGACCACCACCAAGGACTTCATGAAAAAAAGAAAATTGTGGAGGAGTCAAGAGTGCAAGAGCCCCTGCTAATGGGAATGCTAATGAGTATGATGGGAAACAGGAGGCCAGGAAGACAATGAGGTAGGTGAAGAAGGGCAGAAAGGTGATGATGAGGAAGGAGATGGAAATGGCAAGGAGGAGGCTGGGATAGCTGTGGTAAACAGGCAGCTGAAGATAATGTGGATGGCAATGTTGATATCAATGAGGATGCCAAGACAGCAAGGAAAGGAAAAATAAGCCAGGCATAGTGGTGCAGGCCTGTAATCCCAGCAACACAGGCAGCAGAGGCATGTGGATCACAAATTGTAGCCTCAGCCTCAACATTTTTAGCAAGACTCAGCAGTATAGCAAGACCCTGTCTCAAACTAGAAAATAAAAGAACAGGGATGGAGCTCAGTGGTAAATCTCTACTGAGTTTATTCCCCAGCACCAAAAACAAAGAAAAGAAAACAAGGAAAGAATGAAAAGTTAAAAACTTTTAAAATGTCATGTGACCTAGTCATCCTTCACTTCCTGTCTCAATCTAAAGATGGTCATTTTCCAGTAGAGAGTCCCACCTGCCCACTTTGGTCAGCTCCATTGGCAGATGACATGAGCTCTCCCTCCACTCAACCAAAACCACAATGTGAATTTGCAACACAAACGGGTTCTTTTTTTGTTTTTGTTTTTTTCCTTCAAAGTACTTTAAAAAGGAAAGTTTGCATTTTCTTTTTATTTATTTATTTATTTTTTTTTTTGTGGTACTGGGGATTGAACTCAGGGGCACTTGACCACTGGGCCACATCCCCAGCCCTTTGTTGTGTTTTTATTAGAGACAGGGTTTTCACTGACTTGCTAAGTGCCTCACCATTGCTGAGGCTGGCTTTGAACTCGCGATCCTCCTGCCTCAGCCTCCCAAAGTGCTGGGATTACAGGCGTGCGCCACCGCGCCCGGCATTGCATTTTCTCATTTTCATTTTATATTTTGTACATTTTCATAGGTCATTTTTAATGATCACAGATAACCAAACCAGCCTTTGAAGAGTTTTGACCTTATTTTGTTGAGACCTTGTTCATTATAATCTCTAAGCAGAAAAAAAAAAATTTTAAAAAATGACAACAGTGGCTACAGTGGCACAAACCTCTAATCCCAGCACCTCGGGTGGCTGAGGCAGAGCATCCAAAGTCTACCTGCCAATGAAGCCAGAACCTGACCAAAATAAAAATTAAAATTAAAATTAAAATAAATGTAACTCAGTGTTAGTAGCCCCTGGTTCACTCCTCAGGAGCAAAAAGGGTGTGGGGGTGTATCTTATTCCCACCATACCAGTAATTTTTGTGTCTATGTACTTAGCCTGACTATAAGTACATGGTTTGTATAGGATAATCTTAAAGGACAAAGATAAAAGATTTCTTTTTCTTTCTTTTATAGTCTATAAAGTTGCTATTTTTATGATTTGTTGGTCCATTGGTGTGAAACCATGTTGTCCAATAATATACCAGAATTTTGTCTTCCTGCAAATAAAAAGTTGGCCTTAGATTGATTTTCTCTGGCTTTTGCTTGTTTCCCAATAATTCAAAGTTCCTGTCAGCTTTGTTTCATTCTTTTCTCAGTAGCCTGAATTCACACCAGGTAGTGACCTTTCCTCCCCTCTTCCATCAAACTGCTTCCAAAACCCCACTGGACAGACCCCCTTGCTGCCTTGTTCTCATTATTTCCTCAACTCCAGTCAGGCTCTTCTCAGAGCTCACGCCATGATTTACACCAATGAATCAGCTCCAAGTGGCCCAACCTCATGCTTAATCTTCCTAAGTTATCACACATGTTGGCCAATCTATTTTGTATTTTTTTTTCTAGTTCACATTCTTTATATGAAGCCTGCCTTCAGAGCATGTTTTCTGAGTCTCTCGTCCTTCTTACAAATGACCATAACAAGCTGGGGGTGGTTGTGCATGCCTGTAATCCCAGTGTCTCGGAGATTGAGGCAGGAGAATCCTGTCAGCCTTTAGTGGCTTAGTGAGGCCCTAAGCAACTCAACAAGACCCTGTCTCTAAATGAAATATAAAAAAGAGCTGGAAATTTGGCTCAGTGTTTAGGTGGCCATGGGTTCAATTCTTGGCACCCCAAAAATAAAAATAATAAAAAATAAAAATGCCCATGATGATGATAAGAGCCCACCACATGGCAGTTCCTATAGATGGAGCCATGTGATGATGGAGCTGTGAATAGCACAGTGCAGGCTCAGAAACATTTACATTCAGGTTAACTTTTGAAAATACACAATCCCTGCATGGCATGGGGGTACACACCTGGAATCACAAGTACTAAGGAGGCAGAAGCAGGAGGACTGCAAGTTCAAGGCCAGTATGGCAACTTAGCAAGACCCTCAGCAACTAAGCAAGACCCTGTCTCAAAATTTGAAAATAAAATAAAAAGGGTTGGGAATGTGGCTCAGTGATAAAGTGCCTCTGGCTTCTATACTTGATACCCCCCCCCCCAAAAAAAAAGTACCATTTATTTTCTCCATGACCCAAAGTGAACATGTTCAATAAGGCTATTTTAACATTCCTGTCAAAGTGTGAAAACCACACCCTATAAATTGAGTGAATTTGGCAAACTGATAACTCAGCAAATTGGCTTCTAGGACATTGAGTTTTGTTGAGATAATTTGATATCAATTGGCCATTAATTGAATTTCTTCTGTTGTACCAAAAATGTTGTACCCAGCATAATGCCAATTAAAACTCCAAGCCGTGTCACACTTGAGCCAATAAAAAGCCTTTATTAAGCTGATAAGCGGCCACCATCCTCAAACATCACACAGTGTGACAAGATGACATGCCGGCAGTGATTTTCAAGAGTTTATAAAGAGAAAAATCACAGAGGGCAGAATATTCAATTGCAGGGTTTCAGCCAATGCAAGCAAGCCATGGTATAGAAGCTTGCTTGGGGATACACACACTAGGCAGTTAGCAAGACAAAGCAATGGGTACAATAATATTTCCCACGGGAATTTCCAGGTTGGTATAGCAATGATCAAGTAGAAGGGAATGGGGTCAAGATGACCCTAGTTGAATACATGTTAGAGAATGGTTACTAACGTCTAGACAATCAATTTCTGACAAGGTATGTTGCTTAGGAAAAATGGAAACCAAAGAGAACAATTTTACATTGAATAGGAATTGCTGTTTTTATGCTGTCAAGTGTATGATGATAGGTAACGATTAATGAGTACAGAGGCATGACTTTCCATGTTCTCTTATTTCTGAGAAACAGAACTATTTCTCAGAACTTCTAAGATGGCTGCTGAAAAACAAGATGGAGTCCCTTTAGTTCTTTTATCACACTCCACCTAAATTTTAGCTGCTTGCCTCATTCTCTCATATCACAGCATTTAGTTCACTCAACAATAATAATGCCAAGAAAATCAGCTAACACCTATTAGTTTATATTTGTTCCTCCTTTAATCTCTTTTCAAGGTATCCTATAGGCCAAAACCCTGCACAAATTTAATTATCAACATCATTTATCATCATTATTTGAACTTTTTTCCTTATTCGTTTATTTATTTAGTACTTGGGCTTTAACTCAGGAGTTCTTTGTGGCTAAACCACATTCCCAGTCTTTTTTTATTTTTTTCTTTTGAGGCAGGGCTTACTAAATTGCTGTGACTGGCCTAGAACTTTTAATCCTGTCTCAGCCTCTCACATACCTGGGATTCTAAGTGGAATTTGAAGATTTTTAGTCAGGTCATATATCCTCTGCTGCCGACTTCACCCCAAAGTCTTCATACTCTACTGATTATCCCTGCCTCTTTTGTCATTACTTAATTCAGTATCCTGAGGCCATTCCTGGTGACAATCCCTGAATGTTAGACCCTCACAGGATAAATGCAAAATAGACTCTCGTCCCTCATAAATCCCTATTATTTATTTTTCTGTCAGCTACACTACACCGAACCAAACCTGAGAGCCCTGAGACTTCATTTGTCTTCTTCACACTTGTATTGCTGGAACCAAGCATTATGCCAGCCCTAAATGGGCCCTCAGAAATATTTTTTTCTGTTTGAGGGAATAATGAAATTTTCCCTCCATTCCCATCATATAGAGCTTTGTCAATCTTTCATTTTCCCTGCTTCCAACTTCACTTCCATTAATGTATACCATACATTTTCAATTCCCTGATGTAAAACAATCAAATGAAAAACCTTTACTCACTTGCCTTGACTAAAGGATCACAACAGGGTGATACCCAGTGCCATTCATGATCAGGACCCTTCCTGCTTTTCCACCTTCATGTTTCTTTTTTTTTTTTTAATATTTATTTATTTGCTTTAGTTGTACACAATGCAATGCATTTTATGTTTACGTGGTGCTGAGGATCGAACCTGGGCCGCGCACACGCTAGGCAAGCACTCTACCGCTGAGCCACCACCCCAGCCCCATCCACCTTCATCTTTCTTCACTCAATTTTACATTCATTTCTTCAACACAAAAGCAACAAAACAAAAAATACTGCTCTTGATTGTCTGGACATACAATACTTGATTAATTTTTTAAAAAAATTGTTTAGATTGCCCCACCCCATTATTATCCTGAAGAAGTGGAGGAAGGGGTAGTAACATCTTGGCACTTGCCCATTCTACTCTCTAGCCATCTCCTCAGAACACCCCTAAGGATACTGTTTATCTCTGTACCCCCAGATACTGCATAGAGAATTTGTGCTCCAGGATGGGGAAATAAGTTTTAAACTTTTTTACCCAAAATGATAACTAGGTCAGGCATGGTGGGTGCATGCCTATTATCCCTGCAACTCAGGTAGCTGAGGCAGAAGGATTACAAATTCGAGGTTAGCTTCAGCAAATTAGTGAGACCTCAGGAAATAGCTAACTAATTGCCCCAGAAGAACTTAGCAGTTTGTCTATTTTTTCTCCTAAATTTGAAAAATAAATTTCATAAAATAAATGCTTGGATACATGAATTCTATTAGTGGATATTATTTCCCATTGATCTATTTGTTTGCATGTCAAATCTGAAGGTTTTTAGTTGTTACTGTCCATTATAGTGTGTCTTGTGTCTTGATACCTCATATGCCAATCTTATGGGATGGAATAAAACAGCTATTGTTCTCCCTGTTTAGGTCATCAAACCATCCAGAAAGGAGAAAGTGCTCAGAGGTAAGAAAGTCCTTTGCAAGCCCAGAGAAGCAACAGTGCAGGATGCCTTGAGGTTACAGAATTCAAGTTCCATGTCCCATGTGAAAGGCAAGTTGAATAGAAGAGAGGAAGCCCTTCTGAACAAACTTCTCACATCTAAGTAAAAATCTTATATGGTACCTGGATTCCTGATGTGTGCATGATAGGCAAATAATAAGATCCTTCAATTGTGAGCTCTATCCAATCTTCCTGCCAATTTGCTAAGTTCAGACGTTATAAAACTAAAATCTAGCTCCCTTTGGTCCTTAATTCACAGAAATTTTGTTTAGTCACCTTGTCTATTAATGAAGACCCATCTTTTTCCCTACACCAACAACTGATGAGAACACATTTTATTAATAGACCCAAATATATTCTTTATAGGATTCAAGAAGCCATAAATGAATGGGAAGTCATACTCCAAATATGTATAATATGTCAAAATACATTTTACTATCATGTGTATCTAAACAGAATAAATTTTAAAAATTTGAAACAACCCACCATTTAGCTACTAATGTTTCAGTATTTTAACTTTCTTAGAAATAACTCGTTTCATATTTTTCACATAACTTTTAGACTGTACATGAAGATCACACTCATAAACACATATCTCAGTTACATTTGCCTAGTTTATTTACTTTTAATAGTTACTCCTAGATTACTCATAAAGACCAAGATACCAGACAAGCATACTCAGTATTTTGCTTTTCTTTAAGCTCTTTTATCTTATTTTTCTTTTTTTTAAACTCAAATTAGTTTAGGAGTTAATTCTCATATATCTGCCTTCCAGCTAAGACTGACTGAAATAAAAAATCTCCAAATGGCCATGAATTTTAAAAACATTATCTTTTTTTCTTTTATTAGTGAATTGTGGTTATTAAAATTATCTTAAAGGTGCTTGCAAGAAAATTTTACGTTATATGTGCCAATCAAACATAATATTATCTTAGGTGCATAAATGAAAAGTAAAATTTTAATGTTTTTTTTGTTATTAATGCACATAATGTGGGTTCGTTTTGAGATAATGATACATGCATGGAATAAAATTTGCTTTATTGCAGTCCTCACTACTTCCTCATTCCCTCCCTTTTTCTCCCTCTCCCATTCCCTTTTTCTATTCTTCTGATCTTCCTTCTATTCATTGTACTTTTATATTGGTGCTTTATAGGTATACATGCAAGTAGAGTTCACTGTGGTATATTGACATATGTACAGAGAATAATTTGGTCATTTTCATTCCATGGTTCCTCCCTCTTTCTGTCTCTCCTCCCAATCTCAAGTCTCTTCCTATACTCCATTAGCTCCCTTTATTTTCATAGTGTCCTTCTCCCTTTTTCTCCCCTTACTTTTTTCTCTGCACATGAGAGAAAACATTATGAGCCTGGTTTATTTCACTTAGCATGATGTTCTCCAGTTCCATCTATTTACTGGCAGATACCATAATTTCATTCTTCTTAATGACTGAGTAAATTCTATGTGTGTATATATACAACATTTTCTTTATCTGTTAATAGGCACCTGGACTGGTTTCATAATTTGTTGAGAATGATACTACTATAAACATGGAGGTCCCTGTATCACTATAGTATGCTGATTTTAATCCTTTATGGATAAATACAAAGACATGAAATAGCTGTGTCATGTGTTGGTTCTATTCCTAGTCTATTGGGTAGTCTCCATACTGCTTTCCAGAGTAGATGTACTAATATATAATCCACCAACAATGTATGAATGTACATTCCCCCCCCCACTTCCTCCTCAGCATTTATTAATATTGTATTCCTGAGGATTGCCATACTAACTGGAGTGAGATGAAATCTCAAGGTGCTTTTAATTTGTATTTCCCTAATTGTTAGGAATATTGTACATTTTTCTTGTATTTAATAGCCAATTGTACTTTTTCTTTTGAGAAATATATGTTTAGTTATTTTGCCCATTTATTGATTATGTTACTTTGTTGCCGCCTGCAGCAACAATACCCGGAAAGAAATTGGAGGCAGACTGGGAATGAGTGGTTCTTTTATTGTTCCTTCTTCTTCTCTCTATCTTCTCTATCTTCTCTCTGTTCCTCTTTACCATCTGGTTAAATACTCTTTACCCATCACAGATGCATTAGTTCTCCTAAAAAGCATACACATGTCTCATCACAAGCTCGACTTACAGGTGCAGCATGCAGTGCCCACGAGCACAGAAAAATTCTTAGTCAATTATTATAAAGGTCAGGTGTAAGTTGTAGTAAACAAAGCCTTGCTTCTGACAAACAAGTAAGCACCACCTCTTGGCTCTCAGCCAGCCGCCATCTTAGAGCTACTTCCTCATCAAAGGCTCTTACATTACTTGGGGTTTTTTGGTGTTAAGTTTTTGTGTTCTTCATGTATTTTGGATATTAATCCTGTATCAGAGGATTAGGTGGAAATATTTTCTTATATTCTGTAGGTTCTCTTCATGCTTGTTTCCTTTGCTGGTCACAAACTTTTATATATATATATATATATATATATATATATATATATGTGTGTGTGTGTGTGTGTGTGTGTGTTCTAATTAGTTATATGTGACATTCAATGCACTTTGACGTATCATACATAGATGGAGTATAATTTCTCATTCTTCTGGTTGTACATGTTGTAGAATCCCACTGATCATGTAGTTATATATTTACATATCCTTCCTCCCCCCCATAACTTCACCCACCCCTTCACTCTCCTCTCCTTATTTTAAAGTTACTCTATTCTTCCCTAGTATTGCCCACCCTTATTGTGAATAGCATCTGCATATCAGAGGAAATATTTCACTTTTGGTTTTTTGGGATTGGCTTATTTTACTTAGTGTGCTATTCTCCAGCTCCATCCATTTACCAGCAAATGCCATAATTTCATTCCTTTTTAAGGCTGACTAATATTCTATTGTATAATATATGTACATATATTTATACATACAATAGATATGTATGTAACATTTTCTTTATCCCTTTATCTGTTGAAGGGCATTTAGGTTGGTTCCATAGTTTAACTATTGTGATTTGAGCTGTTATAAACATTGATGTGGCTGCATCACTGTAATATACTGATTTTAATTTCTTGGGTAAAAACCAAGGAGCGAGATAACTTGGTCAAACGGTGGTTCCATTCCAAGTTTTCTGAGGGATATTTATACCACTTTCCATAATGGTTTCACCAATTTGCATTCCCACAAGGAATGTCTGAGTGTACCTTTCCCCCACATCTTTGCCAATGTTTATTGTTGCTTGTATAGTTGATAATTGCCATTCTGACTGGGGTGAGATGAATTCTTAGAGTATCTTTGATTTGCAGTTTCCTAATTGCTAAAGATGAACTTTTTTTTGTATATTTGTTGATTGATAGTATTTCTTCTTCTGTGAATTGCCTGTTCAGTTCCTTAGCCCATATATTCACTGGTTTTTTTTTTTTTTTGGTGTTAAGTTTTTTGAGATTAATAATATCCTGGAGATTAATGCTCTATCTGAGGTGCATGTAGTAAAGATTGTGTCCCATTCTTTAGGCTCTCTGCATTATTGATTGTTTCCTTTGCTGAGAAGAAGATTTTTAGTTTAAATCCATCCCATTTGTTGACACTTGATTTTACTTCTTGGTACTTCTTGGGCTATAGGATTCTTGGTAAGGAAGTCATATTCTAGGCTGATGTGGTGAAGATTTGCACCTACTTTTTCTTCTTTTAGGTGCAGTGTCTCTGTTCTAGTGTCTAAGTCTTTGATCCATTTTGAGTTGAATTTTGTTCAGTGTGAGGAATAGGGATTTTATTTCATTTCATTACATGTGGCTTGACTAGATTTACCCCCCCCAAAAAAAATTTATTTTAAGGTCAATGAGAATGGGATAGTTTTCCTGATTTCTTTCTTATCAGGTTTATTTTTCAAGTATATGAAAGTTATTGATTTCAGTGTGCTGATCTTGTACCTTGCTGCTTTGTTAAATTTGTTTATCAGCTCCAGAGGCTTCTGATGGAGTTTTAGAGTCTTATGGATATAGGATCATGTCACAAACAGAGACCATTTGACTTGTCTGTTTCCTATTTGTATCCCTTTAATTTCTTTCACTTGCCTGATTGCTCTGGCTAGAGTTTCAAGAACTTTCTTAAATAAGAGTGATGTACAGACATTCTTGTCTTGTTCCTGATTTAGAGGAAATGTTTCAATTTTTTTTCATTCAGTTTGATATTGTCTTTGCATTTGTCATATATGTCCTTTATAGTGTTGAGGTGAATTCCTTCTATTCCTACCTCCTCCAGAGTTTTTAACACATATGGGTGCTGTATTTTGTCAAAGGCCTTTTCTGTCTTAATTCTTGCTCTTAATTCTATTTATGTGGTGAATTTTATTTATCGATTTGTGTAAGTTGAACCAGCGTTGCATCCCTGAGATGAAATTCACTTTATCATGGTTTATTATTTTCCTGATGTGTTTTTGAATGTGATTTGCTAATATTTTATTAAGTATTTTTGTGCTTATGTTCATCATGGATATTAGTCTGTACTTTCCTTGATGTATCTTTGTCAGGTGTTGATATCAGTGTAATGTTGGCTTTATATAATGAATTTGGGAGTGCTTGTTTGTTTCCTATTTCAAGGAATAATTAGAGGAAGGTTGGCATTATTTCTTTTCTCTTTTTTTGGGGGGGGTCGTGTGGGGGTGTGGCCAGGGATTCAACCCAGTATGCTTAACAACTGAGAAAATTCCCAGTCCCTTTTCACCTTTTATTTTGAGACAGGGTCTTCTTAAGTTGCTTACAGTCTTGTTATGTTTCTGAGGCAGGCTTTGAACTTGCAATCCTCTTGCCTCAGCCTCCCAAGCTGCTGGGATTATATGTGTGCACTACTGTACCCAGTTGGTGTAGCATCTCACACTATGCAGGAATTGAGCCCAGGTCCCCCCCCCCCCCCCTTAGCTCAGGGGTCGAAGCCCAAGTTCTCCCTCATTTATGCAAATGAGTTTGAATCCAAGTTCCTTCCCGTTAATTCGGGGAGTCAAACTTGGTTCCTCTTTGCTTGAGAAATGCTACTCTTGTGTGGCGCTGTAAGAGTTAACTTTGTATATGTTCTTGCTACTTCTTATTCTTACTGTTCCACCTTTTGTTCTCACATGTGGCCACCAGATGTCGCTATCTCAATAGACTGAAAGTGATTCAGAAATTTAAAGCCTTGTGGAATCCGTGGCTGGAATTTTGTTAACATTCCTTTTTTAAAAAAATTATTATTATTACTGATATTAATTACTATAGAGAAGCAGCTTAGTAAATGCCAACTGTTTTAACCTCTTTTGTTATAATCATTATGTACCAAGAAGAGGCTGTTAGAGCCTCTTTGTAATTGAAAGGGACTTCTTTTATTTTCAGGATAATTTAGAATAGTTACATAGAAGTTAAGACAAAGTCCTTCAGGACTAGCATCTTTCTATGCCTCCCTTTTTTTTCTGCCCCTAGACTCTAAATAAGACCATGATAGAAAGTGCTTTAAAATCCAGGCAGTTATGCAGGTGTGCGGGGGAATGGCTAAAAGGAATTCTTAAGAAGATAAATTTAAACTCAGACTACTGCAGATAAACATAACGAAATTGCAGAGAATTCAAAACAGTATGTTTGTACAAAACCTTGAGAAGTTAGGTAAAAGATAAGAATGTTACTGCTTCCCTGGGTCCTGTGACTATATGTAAAAAAAATAGAATATGTGCTGCCTTGAAGTGTGTTTATATACTTGCAAGAAAGAGAAGTAAAACGGAGTATTTCTGCAGCCCGACTCATGTTGATTTCTTCCACCATAATCGCTGACTCTCTCCACTAGCATCGTTCGGGATTCACCCTTTCATCAAGTTGTTTTTTTATTTTTGGGGGAGAGGGGACACTAGTGCATCTTTAAAAGTTTGAGGGACTCAGCTGAGCATCCATCTGGTCTTATGCTTTCCTTTTTTGGGAAATTTTATTTGCTGCTTAAATCTCGCTGTTTGATATTGGTGTATTTAGGTTTTCTACATCTTCATGGTTCAATTTGAATAGTTCATATGTGTGTAGAAATTTGTCAGTATCTTCTAGGTTTTCATTTTTATAGGAGCATACATTTTCAAAATAATTTCTAATGTTCCTCTGGATTTTAGAAGTGTTTATGGTGATATCTTCTTTTCCATTTTTAAATTTGTTGATTTGGGTCTTCTCTCTCTTTTGGTTAGGGATGCTCAATCTTATTTATCTTTTCAAAGAACCAACTCTTCACTTCATTGATCTTTGGTATCTTTTTAATTCTCAATTTTATTAATTTGGGCTCTGATCCTAATAATTTTGTCTTCTACCTGTTTTGGAATTAGTTTGTTCTTCTTTAGGGTTTTGAGGTGTACCATTGTATTATTTACTTAGAGTACTTTTATTTTTTTAATGCAGGCACTCTGTTTTATAAAGTGGCCTGTTAGAAATGGCATCATACTGTTAGAGATATTTTGATATGTTGTAACTCTGTTTTCATTTCCTTCTAAGAATTTGTATTTCTCCCTTGGTTTCTTCTATGACCCCATTTGTCATTAAAAAAAATATATCATTTCCTGTAATCCCAGCACTTGGGAGGCTGAGGCAGGAGGATTTCGAGTTCAAAGCCAGCCTCAGCAATGGCGAGGCATTTAGCAACTCAGTAAGACCCCATCTCTAAATAAAATACAAAAAAGGGCTGGGGATGTGACCCAGTGGTCATGTGGCCCTGAGTTCAATCCCCGGTACCACACACACACACACACAAAAGTATTATTTAATCTCCAAATATTAAAATGATTTGTTTTTATGTCGTTATTAATTTCTAATTTTATTCCATGATGAACTGATAGGATGGAAGGAAGTACCTCTGTATCTTTTTAATTGATAAGATTTGTTTGGTGTCATAAAATATGGTATATTTTTGAGAAGGTTACATATGCAGCTGAGAAGAAAGTAAATTTAGTTGTTGATGGATGCAATATATTATAAATATCTGTTATATTCACTAGATTAATGGTATTATTTTTAGTGCTGTAAAGTTCTTACTTGGTTTGTGTCTGGATTACCTATCTTTTTTTGTAAGAGGTGTGTTGAAATCACCCATTATCACTGTACTGTGGCCTATTTTATTCTTTATATTGAGTTGGGCTTGTTTGATATGTGTAGGTGCACAACTATTTGGGGCATAAATATTTAAAATAATTATATCTCTTTGTTGGATGATTCCCTTAACTAGTATGAAGTGACCTTCTTTGTTTCTTCTGACTAATTGAAGCTTAAAGTCTATATTTCCAGATATGAGAGTAGCTTCTCTTGATTTTTTAAATTCTTTATTAAAAATATTTAACTTTTCCCACTGACGTAGCTGTAGTTGAGTATTTACATTCTATGCCAAACTATCCTTCTGTCCCTTACTGAGCCTCTTAGGAGTCAGAATTGGCTAGGATTCAGCCCAACCTTCTTTTTTGAGTTTTGCCACGCCACCTGCTGGAGACAATTGAAAGTGCAGCCAGTTGAACCTCCTCTCAGCTTCTCTGCTCTCCCACCAGTTGGTACAGGGAGAATGGAACTGGCAGGATCTTCTACTGTGATTTTGTCCAGAGTTCTTCCTAGTTGAAAGTGTGCCTTAGGACCTTCGTTAGAGTTATGTACTCTGGAGAGATTAAATCCTTGCACCCCTAGGGCAGAGTAGGTGTTGAGCTCACCTGGGCATTTGGGACTCTATTATAGTCTCCAATCTGTTCAGGGTAGATTGTGCAAGGCAGGTTTCCTGTAGCCCATCTGCCACCCAAATTTGGGTTTTCAAGTCTTCATCCCCAATGTATTCCCACCCAAGTGATCAATCTCCATTGGTACTTTGCAGTTGATAATTGGTGCCACAGAGCTCTAAAGGAAATTGAATTGCATTCTTCTGTCCCTTTTGTAATCACTCTTCTGTTACCCAAAGTACTCCTGCCTGCACAATGTCCCTTACACTTTTCCACTGGTCATTCATGTACCAGTGGACTTAAGCAGCAAACAGGATGCATTTCTGATTTACCAGCTGTGCTGTAGGTCATGCAGTAAACACTGGCTGAGACCTAGTGGAAGCATCTCTTAAGCACTCTCAGGTTCCCACAGGAACAAGATTCAGTATAAACCCTTGAGCTGGGTCTCCTCCTCACCTTGAAGGTAAGAAACACAGAGCACTTTTTGTGTGCCAATTTGTTCACTGTGTTTCTCTTTTCCTTTGTGTGGTGCCCTTCCCTTTGCAGTGACACAGGGCCAATGTTGCTGCCAGGCTTTGGTGTAGTTTCTTATATCTTCTGTTCACTGTACCAGAATCTCTGGCTTCTCCAAACCTTGGACATACACATAATGATTCATAATTGCTCTCTTCAGACACTCACCTCATTATGAAGCCACATACCTGTCATTCAAATTTCAAACCGCAGAGCACATGGGAAGTTTCTCCTTCCTCTCCTCTGCCATCTTGCCCATACCCCTAAAAGTGAAATTTTTTAAATCCATAAAATATTATCTTTGACTCAACAATGTTAAAAATTTAAGGAAAGGGAAAATTCTGCCAAAAAGAGTGAAGCATTCACTGAAACAACTACCAAAATTATTCCTAGGGTGCAGAGTATGGTGGTGCATGCCTGTCACTCCAGAAATGGAGGAGGCTAAAACAGGAGGATTTAAAGTTTGAAGCTAGCCTCAACTAAGCAACTTAGTGAGATCTTATATCAAAATAAAAATAAAAATGCATGGATATGGGACTCAATGGTACAGTGTCCCTAGTAATAAAGTGAAAGTTTTAAAAAATATTCCTATGAATTTCAGAGGCTTTTTTTTGTGTGTGTGTGTCACTGGTAAAGGTCAAATATCTGCCAGTAATGAGAGAGACTCTTCTCTTCAGGTTGTCTTGTATCATTGCCTTCATATGAATTCCCTAATGGCTGGAGAAAAGACTGTTTGTTAGTCAAAAGTGAAAATTTCAGAGTTCTTTACCTAGACATAAATTTTGAATTTGGTCAATTGTCAAAGGATTTTAGAGCACTAAAACCATAAAATTAGACATCAGTGTATTCTAAAATATATATACAGAACAAAATAAAACCCACAATTCCTTTTGGAATTCCTTTACTTGGATGCAGATCTGAAGGATACAAATGTCTTCCAACATCCCAAGCTTTTAATTGCCAATAACCAGGACAGAAGTACTATTCTTTAAATCTCTAAGACCTTCTCTGAGGCTTCCTGTGGTCAGGTCTTCTTGGCCAGCCTTCTCTTCAGGATGGGTATTTTTTCAGGCTCCAAGATCCCAGGACAAATGCACCATGACATAGATCTATGGATGACCCTTTTGTGCTACTTTGACCTTCCCAGTCCTTCTCCTCTAGATTGTCATGACCCTATAAGCCCACTCATGTGCCCAGCACTTCTCACTGATCTATGGACCAAGCAAAAGGCTCCAAGAAGCCACTAAATTTTTCCTAAAATGACAATGGTGGAAGGCCACTGAAATCAGGCTCTAAGTTGGAACTTTCCCTTATTATCTCAGGGCCTGGCATCCTTGGACAAATTGCTGTTGTTCCCTGCCCCTCTCATTGTGAGTCCAGTAGCAAAATCCTGGGAGCTTCTGAAGAAATTGTCCCCTTTGAGTTAACAATTTTATAACCTAAAAAAATGGGTTCATGTCTTTGTGTTTGCAAAACCAAAAATCCAAACCAGGACATCAAACAATGGAGAACAATTTACTATGTGCAGCAGGTAAAGAGAGCACTAAGGATATTTGCAAAACAATGCTCTCTCTAAAAAAAGAAAGTGTGGGATTTTAATTTACAGCCTATACATATTTATGTGGGAAATCATGTGGGGCCCTCTTCTAGTCATATTTCCATCAGTTTTCCCACAACTATGGGCCTCCCATTGTGAAAGAGTTATGGTGGAGCAAAGCTGCTCAGCTCATGACACCTGGAAAGCAGAGAGAGATAGAAGTGGCCAGGGACAAGATATACCCTGTGAGGACATGACCAAACTCCTCCAATGGAGTCCTACATCCCAATGTTTCCAACACTTCCCAATAGTGCCACCAGTGGAGGACAAAGCCTTCAACTCATGAGACCCTGGGGGACATTCCAGATACAACCTCTAACCTGGGAAGACACATTTCTGAGCATGCTCAGTGCAGGGTCACAGATAATAGATTCCATAAGGAAAAAATGGTGGACACAAACACTTCTGGTTGTGCTGAGTTCAATTTTATGAGAGAGTTTTTACTCTCAGGTACCTAAAAGAACAAGTCAGAGTAACTTGGTGGCCTTGGCTGGTTCCTCATAAGTTTTTCCAAAGAGTTTTAGCTAAAATAAATAGAAAGAAAAAAGTAGACTCATAGTGCTTCAAAAGTACAGAAGCTTTCCCCCTCCTAAGTATAGGAATTTGCCCTACAGATAGATGCCTGCCTCACTTGGTGACTAACAGAAAGAAATGTCAGCAAGAAGGTGAATAGGAAGACTTGGACCCTCTTTCCCATCCTGGACACAACAATTCCCCGAAACATGGACAGATTCCTTTTGGGAGACAATCAAGAGACTGGCTGAGGAACTCCTATGCCCAAGTAAGGGAAAAGCCAGCCATATTAAAGCCAGTAGAAAAAGATCCACATGCTGAGTTCAAAGCTCTTTTCTTTCTCCTCTCCTTTCAATTGCAAGCAAAAATTTGATTTCCCCATACCCTGTTCTATATCCTAATGACTCACTATGAAGTTAGATGAAAGCACTAAACTTTTGCCTATACCCCCCCACACATCCATACTATGGGAAATCTCCCAGTTATAAGGTAGTTATAAAAGTTTATAGCAGAGACTGGCTGTTGCAGAAACCATTCAAAGCCTTCAAATAGCAAACTTCGGAACAATCACTTTTTCTTAGATTCATGGGATGAAAACTCAGTAAACTTGGGCCAAGATAAAATATTCACAACCCATATTCAAAATCTGACCTTCTCAAATGTAATGAAGTATCATGGTGCTCACCATCTTAAGAATAATATAATAATCTCTCAAAGTATGCCAAACCACGTATAGCAGCACATGATTACAATCTTATTTTCTTAAGAAGCTGAGGCAAAAATATCAAGGCCAGCCAGGGCAATACAGTGACACCATGTCCTAAGATAAAAAGGACTTGGCTGGGGGTGTACATCAGTGGTTGGAAGCTTTCCTCACAAGCTTAATGCCCTTGGGTTTGAACCCCAGAATCACTAAATAAAGCAACCCTCAAAGAAAATAACATTTAATGGAAAACATGGAAAAAAGGACAAACTATGAAATTTTAGCAGAAACACTGACATTTAAGAAGAAAAAGAACTCAAATGAGCAACATTGCAACCCAATTTTGTACCTTAAGTCACGAGAAAAAGATGAACAAGAGTCCCGCCGACCTCTGCCCCAGAGCAGGACACAGCAAGGACAGATCTGCCAACTCTGCTTAGAGTGCAGGCGGCCAGGGGCAGTCCCACTGACCTTCACCCCATTGCGGTTAGCCCAGACCACCACAGGAGCTCAGACTCAACCTGTTTGGCCCACGCCAACCAGTGTGAACCCAACTTCAGGTAGCATACTTTGAGGGTCAGTGGCAGGTTCTGATAGTCCAGTGCTAAGGGGAGGCACAGACAACCTGCAAGGGTATTAAAAAATATAGGGAAGAATCTGTAATAACTCAGATCTACATTGCAAAAAGTAAAGCAAATAGACATCATGAAAAAACAGGGGAGGAAAATACCCCAAACAAACCAGGATTCTACAATAACAGAACCCATGCTCAGTGAAGTTGACGAAATGTCAGAGAAAGAGTTCAGAAGGTGTTGCCACCTGAAGCAATGGCCGCTTGGAGCAACAAAGCCACGGGAATAAGTTCAGAGGCAGACTGGAAACAAACAGGCTCTTTATTCTGCCAGCTTCTCTCTCCGGCTCCAACAACAACCCTACACGCCATCCACGCTCCTCTAACAATAACCACAAAATGGCCCTGAGGATGACCCACAATCCCCCGGGCCAAGTCTCATGAGACCATGCAAATGGCGCCGACCCGATCTGCAATGTCCTGGGCCAAGTCTCACGAGACCATGGAAGGTGGTAATGCTTATGGCTCACAGCTAACTGCAATCTTAGCTATCTCCTTTATTAGGGCTCCTGCAAGAAGGTTCATAATTAAAATGATCTGTGAATCAAAGAATGATCTAAATGAGCAAATACAGGCAAAAATTGACCACTACAACAAAGATATAAGAGAGCAAATACAGGTAGCAAAAGATTACTTCAAAAAAGAGACAGAAACTCTGAAAAAAAAAACCAGTCAGAAATCCTTGAAATGAAGGAAAAAATTAACCAAATAAAAAACACAATTGAAGGCATCACCAACAGACTAGATCAACTGGAAGAAAGAACTTCAGATAATGAAGACAAAGTATATAATCTTGAAAATAAAGTTGACCACACAATGAAGATAGTAAGAAACCATGAACAGAACATCCAAGAAGTATGGGACAGCATCAAAAGACCAAATCTAAGAATAATTGGGATAGAGGAAGGCACAGAGTTTCTAACCAAAGGAATGCACAACCTCTTTAATGAGATAATATCAGAAAATTTCCCAAGCATGAAGAATGAATCAGAAAACCAAATACAAGAGGCTTATAGGACACCAAATGTACAAAATTACAACAGATCTACACCAAGACACATTATAATGAAAATGCCTAGCATACAGAACAAGGATAGAATTTTAAAGGCCACAAAAGAGAGAAATCAGATCACATATAGGGGGAGACCAATTTGTATCACAGCAGATTTTTTAATTCAGACACTCAAAGCTAGGAGATCATGGAGCAACATATTCCAAGCTCTGAAGGAAAAGGGATGCCAACCAAGAATCTTATACTCAGCAAAATTAAGCTTTAGATTTGAGGAAGAAATAAAAACCTTCCATGATAAACAAAAGTTAAGAGAATTTACAAGTAGAAAGCCAGCACTACAGAACATCCTCGGCAAAATATTCCATGAAGAGGAAAAGAAAAACAATGATGAAAATCAACAGAGGGAGGTATCATACCAAAGGAAAAACAATTAGAAGAGAAACCATGTCAAGGTAAATACAAGAAATAAAAAAGGCTGGGAATACAAAACACATCTCAATAATAACTCTGAATGTTAATGGCCTATACTCACCAATCAAAAGACATAGATTAGCAGATTGGATCAAAAAAACAGACCCAACAATATGCTGCCTCCAAGAGACTCATCTCATAGGAAAAGACGTCCATAGGCTGAGGGTAAAAGGTTGGGAAAAATCCTACCACTCATATGGACAGAGGAAACAAGCTGGGGTTTCCATCCTCATATCAAATAAAGTAGACTTCAAGCTAAAGTCAATCAAAAGGGATAAAGAAGGACACTATATACTGCTCAAGGGAACCATACACCAACAAGACTTAACAATTATAAATATATATGCCCCAAACAATGGAGCATCCATGTTCATCAAACAAACTCTTCTGAAGTTTAAGAGTCAAATTGATCACAACACAATAATTCTGGGTGATTTTAACACATCCCTTTAACCACTGGATAGATCTTCCAAACAAAAGCTTAACAAGAAACTATAGAACTCAAAAATGCAATAAACAACTTAGACTTAACTGACTTATATAGAATATTTCATCATCCTTCAACGAGTGAATACACTTTCTTCTCAGCATCACATGGAACCTTCTCTAAAATAGACCATATACTAGGCCACAAAACAACTCTGAGCAAATACAAAAAAGTTGAGATTCTACCCTGCATTCTATCCGACCACAATGGAATGAAATTAGAAATCAATGATAAAATAAGAAATAAAAGCTACTCCAACACCTGGAGACTAAATAATATACTACTGAATGAACAATGGGTTGCAGATGACATCAAAGAGGAGATTAAAAAATTCTTAGAGGTGAATGAGAACACAGACACAACATATCGAAATCTCTGGGACACTATGAAGGCAGTTCTAAGAGGAAAGTTCATTGCATTGAGTTCATTCCTCAAAAGAAGAAAAAGTCAACAAATAAATGACTTAAAATTACATCTCAAAGCTCTAGAAAAAAAGAATAATCGAACACCAAAAGTGATAGAAGACAGGAAATAATTAAAATCAGAGCTGAAATTAATGAAATTGAAACCAAGAAACAATTGAAAAAATTGACAAAACAAAAAGTTGGTTCTTTGAAAAAATAAATAAAATTGACAGACCCTTATCCAGGCTAACAAAGAGAAGGAGAGAGATAACTCAAATTACTAATATATGCAATGAAAAAGGAAATATCACAACAAACACTACAGAAATACAGGAAATAATTTGAAATTATTTTGAAAACCTGTACTCCAACAAAATAGAAAACACTGAAGGCATCGACAAATTTCTAGAGTTGTTATGATGTGCCCAAACTTAAGCAGGAGGATATACATAATTTGAACAGACCAATTTCAAGCGACAAAATAGAAAATGCCATCAGAAGCCTACCAACCAAGAAAAGCCCAGGACCAGATGGATACACAGCTGCGTTCTACAAGACCATCAAAGAAGAAATGATACCAATACTCTTCAATTTATTTCAGGAAATAGAAAAAGAGGGAGTACTTCCAAACTCATTCTATGAGGCCAACATCACCCTGATCCCCAAACCAGGCAAAGACACATCCAAAAAAGAAAACTTCAGACCCATATCTTTAATGAACATAGATGCAAAAATTCTCAATAAAATTCTAGCAAAATGGATACAGAAACATATAAAAAATATAATACACCACGATCAAGTGGGGTTCATTCCAGGGATGCAAGGATGGTTCAACATACGGAAAACAATAAATGTAATTTACCACGTCAATAGACTCAAAGATAAGAACCATATGATTATTTTAATAGATGCAGAAAAGAAAAAGCATTTGACAAAATGCAGCACCTCTTCATGCTCAAAACACTAGAAAAACTAGGGATAACTGGAACATATCTCAACATCATAAAAGCTATATATGCTAATCCCCAGGCCAACATTATTCTAAATGGAGAAAAATCAAAAGCATTCCCTTTAAAAACTGGAACAAGACAGGGATGTCCTCTTTCACCACTTCTATTCAACATAGTAATTGAAATGCTGGCCAGAGCAATAAGACAGATGAAAGAAATTAAAGGGATACAGATAGGTAAAGTAGAACTCAAATTATCATTATTTGCTGATGATATGATTTTGTACCTAGAAGACCCAAAAAATTCCACCAGAAAACTTCTAGAACTCATAAATGAATTCAGCAAAGTAGCAGCATACAAAATCAACACCCATAAATCTAAGGCATTTCTATATATCAGTGACAAATCCTCTGAAAGGGAAATGAGGAAAACTACCCCGTTTACAATAGCATAAAAAAAAAAAAAAACTTGGGAATCAACTTAACCAAAGACGTGAAAGACCTCTACAATGAAAATTAGAGAACACTAAATAAAGAAATTATGGAAGACCTTAGAAAATGGAAAGATCTACCCTGTTCTTGGATAGGCAGAACTAATATTATCAAAATGACCATACTACCAAAAGCACTATACAGATTTAATGCAATGCCAATTAAAATCCCAATGACATTCCTCTTAGAAATAGAAAAAGCAGTCATGAAATTCATCTGGAAAAATAAGAGACCCAGAATAGCTAAAGCAATCCTTAGTAAGAGGAGTGAAGCAGGTGGCATCACTATACCAGACCTTAAATTATACTACAGAACAAAAGTAACAAAAACAGCATGGTATTGGCACCAAAATAGGCCAGTAGACCAATGAATGGTACAGAATAGAGGACACAGAGACTAACACATATAATTTCAGTTATCTTATATTAGACAAAGGCGCCAAAAACGTACATTGGAGAAAAGATAGCCTCTTCAACAAATGGTGCTGGGAAAACTGGAAATCCATATGCAATAAAATGAAATTAAACCTATATCTCTCACCATGCACAAAATTCAACTCAAAGTGGATCAAGGATCTAGGAATTAGACCAGAGGCACTACACCTAATAAAAGAAAAAGTAAGCTCTAATCTCCAACATGTTGGATTAGGTCCCAAGTTCCTTAATAAGAATCCTGTAGCACAAGAATTAATACCAAGAATCAATAAATGGGATAGACTCAAATTACAAAGCTTCTTCTCAGCAAAAGAAACAATCAGTGAGGTGAACAGAGAGCCTACTAATTGGGAACAAATTTTTACCACAAGCACTTCAAATAGAGCACTAATCTCTAGAATATATAAAGAACTCAAAAATCATAACACCAAAAACAAACAAACAAACAAAAAACCCCAATCAATAAATGGGCCAAGGAACTGAACAGACACTTCTCAGAAGAAGATATACAATCAATCAATAAATACATGAAAAAATGCTCAACCTCTCTGGCAATTAGAGAAATGCAAATCAAAACCACTCTAAGATTTCATCTCACACCAGTCAGAATGGCAGCAATTAAGAACACAAACAACAATAAATGTTGGAGAGGATGTGGAGAAAAAGGCACACTCATACATTGTTGGTGGGACTGCAAAATGGTGCAGCCAATATGGAAAGCAGTATGGAGATACCTTGGAAAACTTGGAATGGAACCACCTTATGACCCAGCTATCCTACTCCTTGTTGGTCTTTACCCAAAAGACCTGAAAACAGCATACTACAGGGATACAGCCACATCAATGTTTATAGCAGCACAATTCACAATAGCTAAACTGTGGAACCAACCTAGATGCCCTTCAGTAGATGAATGGATAAAGAAAATGTGGTATATACACACAATGGAATATTACTCAGCAATAAGAGAGAATAAAATCATGGCATTTGCAGGAAAATGGATGGAGTTAGAGAATATAATGCTAAGTGAAGTTAGCCAATCCCAAAAAGCCAAATGCCAAATGTTTTCTCTGATATAAGGAGGCCAATTCACAGTCAGGTTGGGATTGGGAACACAAGAGGATTAGAGGAATACTAGAATGGCCAATGGGGAGGGAGGGAAAGGGAGAGGGCAAAAGGATGAAGGAAATAAAAAAAAAAAAAGATGGTAGAATGAGATGGATATCATTACCCTAAATGCATATACGAAGTCATGAATGGTTTGAATATACTTTGCATACAACCAGAGATTTGTAAAAAAAGTGCTCTATATATGTGTAATATAAAATGTAATGTATTCTGCTGTCATTTATAACATCTTAGAATAAAAAATAATTAAAAAAGATGAACAACCTAAATAAATAAGCAAATGGAAGAAAATAATAAACATTAGAGCAGAAAAAGAGTAGATATTTGGAGTATAATACAAGAAAACAAAACCAAAAACAAATAGAGCTGGAATCTTTGTGAGATTAAAAAAATTGAAAATCCCTTTGCTGCAATAACTAAAATAAAAGAAGAAATCTCAAATAATTAAAGTTAGAAATGAAGGAGGATACATTAGAATTAATGCCTCACAAATGAGAAACACTATGTGAAATTACATGCCAATAAAATGGATAACACAGAAGTTAATATGCTCCAAGAAACAGCATGCAGATGAAACATGTGAAGAAATAAAAATCTGTACAGGCCTTTAACTTGTAAAGAGATATTATCAATGGTCAATAACCACCAAAGAAAAGAAATCCCTGGATCCAAGTGTTTCACTGGAGTATTCTACCACACATTTTTTTAAAATGTCATAAATCCTTCTCAATCTCGTCAAAAAATATATAACAGGACGAAATACTTCCAAACTCATTCTACAAAGTCAGAATTTTACCCAGATGTCAGAGCCAGATAAAGACACTAAAAGAAAAGAAAACTATAGGCCAAGAAATTCTGAAAAATCTAGTAAGAATATCATCACCAAAATTCTAAGAAACTGAATTCAACAACATAGTTTTAAAATTATAGGGCTAGCGATATAACTCAGCAAGAAGGTATTTGCTTAACTTGCATGAGGCACTGGGTTTGATCTTCAGCAACACACACACACACACACACACAGAAACATATATAAAACATATATATAAAAAATTTATGCACCATGTTCAAGTGGAATTTACTCTTGAAATGAAAGGATGGTTCAAATGTGAAAAATCAATGCCATCTACTACATTCATGGAAGGAAGGACAGAAATTATATGATTATTTTAGCTGATGCAGTGTGGAAAAATACTTGATAATATTCAACACTAATTCATGATAAAGCAATTAACAAGGCAGGAATAGAAGGAAACAGTCTCAGCATGATGAAAATGACAGAAGAAAAGCCTAAAGCTGACATCATACTCAGAAGTGGAAAATTGGAAGCTCTCCTCTTGGATCACAAAGGAACAAAGATGTCCAGTCTTGCCACTTCTCTTCAACATTGTACTAGAAGTTCTATGAGCAAGTAAGCAAAAAAAAAATAAATAAATAAATAAAAAATTAAAAAATTACAGACATCCAAATTTGAAGAGGAGTAAAATTCTCCATTCATGGATAACATGACTGCACAGGAGAAAAATGTAAATATTCCACCCAAAATATTCAGAACTAATTTAAAAATCCATTGAAATTATAGAATAAAAAATCAGTTGTATTTCTACATACTAACAATAAACAGTAAAAAAGAAAAATGAAAAAATAAATATCATTACAAAGGCATCAAAAAATATACTTAACAATCTTACCAAGGAGACAAAAGATTCAAATATTCAAAATTTCAGAACATTTTTGAAAGCAATTGAATGAGACACAAATAAGTATAAGGTTGCTTGTTTTCAAGGACTAAAAGACTTCATATTGATAATATTTCCATATAACCCACAGTGCTGTACATATTCAATACAATCCTTATCAAAATCTCAGTGTCATTTTTGTATAAAGAGGAAAAAAAAACTTAAAATTTATATATAATCTCAAAATATTCTGAATTGCCAAAGCAAATTGAAATGGAAGAACTAAGAGATCTCACAAATTCTAACTCCAACACTTAACAATTCTGCAGTAACTAAAACTATGGCACTGGCATGAATACCAACACAAAGCCCAATGAAAGAGAACAGTCAGACAGAAATAATCCCATTTGTGTATGGGAAAATGGTCTTCAACAAGGGTGTCAAAGTATACAATGGGGGAAAGGACAGCATCTTCAACATATAGTATAGGAAAATTTGATGTTCACATTGAAAGAATAAAGTTAGATCCTTACCTCACACCAGATGTAAAATTTAACTTGAAATAGAGAAAAAATTTAAACTAAGGCCTTAAGTTATAAAAATACTATAAGAATTAATAGTTTCATAGCATTTGCATTGGTCATGGTCTCTCAGATTGAACTAAAAGCACAGGCAACAAAAGAAAAATGAGACACATGAAAATGTAGGCTAGGGATGCAGCCCATTGGGAAGTATGAGCTTAGCATATACGTATAATACCCTGGGTTCAAGCCCCAGTAAATATACCACACACACACACACACACACACACACACACACACACACACACATAACTTATTCTGTTTTTCTGGTTGAGCCATTATTTATACATATTTTGCTGCCTCTTCTGGGCAAAAGCTTTTGGGTTTGACACAGGATAGTTATACAAATTTAGGCGGACATATGACTTTGCTATTGTCCTTATTTTAAGAACTTGTGCTTATTTGAAATATGGCTTAAGAAGATATATATGAGTGACATGGCTGTCACACCTTTATTTTACTATATGTGCTGCCAAAAAAGTACCCCCTTTTTAAAAATCAATGTTTGAATTAAAATTCCTACTGAGAAATAATTTTAGTTGTCTACACTGCTACAAGGAAAACAGTGTGTGCTTTTGGTACAACTGATAAGATTGAGATATTTAAGATAACAGAGAAAATAAGACAAAATATTGGGGGATGACAAATGTCCTCTACAGCTAAACACACTAAGCTACATTAATTAACTTGTATTGAGTGTGTTACATGTTTCTGTGTATGATCCATGTGTGTTGCTACCAGAAAAAAAACAAACAAACAAACAAACAAAAATGCTTGACCTAAAGAAATATATTTTTGAGTAAAGAAATAATAGTCTCTGGCCCCACAGAATCTTACCCAGATGACAAAATACCCCTCTAATGCCCCTATGAATGAGACCATGTAGGGTAAAGAAAAGCCAAGAATCTAGATTGGGTGCCTCACTCATGGAGCAAAAATTAACCAAATCAGGGTAAAACAGTTAAAGGATGCTGAAAATATGTCCCCAACAACATCTTGGTATTATATTAGTGCTGTATCCTATACTTATCTTTGTACCACAAAAAATTATTTTTATTTTAGTGGCCCAATTCCTCTTCCTACAACATAATGCTAGTATGTTTTAGGCTCCTGCATAGATTCAACAGACCAAATCAACATTGAGTTTCATCACAGTAGCTGTGCACTATGGATCTCTATGACCCTAAAGGTCATGTGCTGAAGACAGGATTAGCACTTGTGGTACTACTGGGAGGTGGTAGAAAGTGTAGGAGGCAGGCCTATTTGGAAGAAGTTAGGTCTTTGGGCACACGTCCTTGATGGGGATGTTGGGATCCTGATCTTTCTTCTCTGGTCTCTTTTGCTTCCCGGCCACAAGGATGTGAGAAGTTTTGTTCCACCACTTGCTGCCAACCATGATGTTCAGCCTTACTGCAGGCCAAAAGTGATAAAGCCAAGAGATCATGGACTGACACCTCTGAAACTCCTTTGAAGTTGCTTAACTTTTATGTCACGGCAGTGGAAATCTAATACTGTTTCAATTAATGTGGGAAACTTTCAAACCACTTAAGCTGTAACCAATTAAATTGTCTCTATACCTCACTTCCAATTTCTAAAATTATAATTTTTCAAATTATGTTGTTGGCCACAGTTCATACAACCTCTTCTGATTTTTAAGGCTGTTGGGAGCTACCAAAGAATCATTACTTTAAACTCCATAGCCTTGGACAGATAGACTGCCTTTTTGGGTTTCTCTCAGTTCAATGGTGCTGAAGGACATGCCCATTTGAGGGTGTCCACTGTTAATGGTGCAGATTCCATGCATGGTGTGGGATTTATGGGTTTCGTTATTTTATATTTGGATGCCTGCTGCCCTTCAGTGAAAGAAATATTTGAACAGCTTAACAGCCTTGATGTGCCAGATGTCTAGAGCAAATACATAAGTCCCAATTAGCCTGTTGCTGCCAACTTTGTTTACCTTGAAGAACCCTCCTCTAACAATATATCCCATTGATGTGCTATCCCTTAAATAAAGCATGCAGAGCCCTACCCTGCCTTACAGATTGGACTCATCAGGTCTTATCCACCCACGAGGCACCCACTGTGAAACTATTTTCCTTGTCTTTTGTCTTTATTTCTAAATATTATTTCGGACATTTAATTTACCAGCCAGCTCACTCCTCCATGTGGTTATGTGATCCCTCATTGTTCAGGACACAGTGAAATTTTTGTGCCCAAACAGGGATCTTTCTATGAGTGAGGGCATTCAGAAAGAGAAACTTCAGGTGAGCTTGGTCACACCTCAAAAAAGGGATACCACACCATTTTTGAAATATAGAGAGGGGTGGAGTAAATTGTTGAGTCAGACTGGTCTGAACCTTGTGGTATTTTCTGAAACTATAACTAAGAAAAGAAAGCTGTTTTATGCTTAAGTTGAAGAAGGCACAGTTGCTACAACTTTTAGAGTTTGCCATTCAAACTTGTCTTTGTTTCTTCAAGAGTGGTAGATGCAGATTCTTGGGAGGCACTTAGTAACAACCAGCCAAGTGACTGCACAAAATTCCTGTGGAAGCATTTATCTTGTGGTTGAAAGTGCCTTTACCCACCTTCTAATAGCATAAAATGTTTGGTTTCTATTTTAAAGGCTACAAAATGTTAGCTACACCTACAAAATTTAAAATTTGTTCTGCTTATTTGTCTATTTTGTGTATATGTGCACACAATATCTTGTGTTTGTGCTATATCTGTATGTATGTGAGATTAAAAATTGGCATATAGAAAAATGAGTGCTCATAATTTAACATCCAAATACATCAAAATACATTTTAATTAATTCAATTACATAAATAAGTTCAGATAAAACTGTGTAAACAGATAAAAGTAAATATGGCTTTAATATTACTGAATCATAAATTTTTTCAGGTGGTCAGATGATTAATAAAGTGCTGATATATGTGAAATATCTAAAATATATTATACATGCTTCTAATAATTTTCTTCAACAGGAATATCATTACCTACATTTTTTTGATATCTTGGCTTTTAGAGTTAAGAATAAGTAAGTTAAATTTAAGATAAATTGGATTAATAACATATCTCATTATTAAAGGAGATACTCATTAATTTACAAAGTTAAAGTGCTAAATATCTTCTACTAAATATTGGAATATCAAGCACTCTTAACTAAAAGATACTTAGATTTTAGATGTGTTAATAATTTGGCTAATACAAAAATGGTCTAATTCCTTTTTTCTTATGTTCTCACTGGCAACAGACTTCCTGGGAGTTCAGCTTCTGTCAGGTGTGATTTATAGACAAGGGTCTCAGAATTTTTTCTCCTGGCAAAGTAAAAGGCTGTGAATGTCTGGGTGAATTAAAACAAAATTGGGACAAAACAAATTTCAAACAGTTTGCATGTAATTAAATTGGTTGTATAAAATTAACACAATAAGCTAAAGATATTTAAATCTTTTTCTTCTTTTAAAAAGAGAATTTTGGCTTTATGCTAAGGCAATTTTACATTTTTACGTGGATAGATAAGATCTTTTCTCCAACCCCTGTTAATTGTGCCTTCTAAATAATGGGACAACAGAGAAATGCTAAAACAATAATATACTTGCATTCCACTAAAATAGTTTTTAGTGTCTAATAAGTTTTATTACTTACACACAAAAGATACTAGTCTTAAAGGAATTAATGTTTGTACAATTTTGGTTAAACAGTCAATGATATTTTAAAGTATATCATTATATTCCAGATTTCAAATTGAAGGATATGGAAAATAGGCTCTAGGATATTTCCCTTATCTATAGCTGTTTTCCCACTGGCCTTGTTCATTGCTAACTGGAGCTTTTGATAATTAAGTGCCCAGGCCACAACCAGAGGGAAGGGAGGAAAGGAAAATGGGAAAATACAAAAGAACTTCCACCTTACTGCCCCTTACTTCCCTATCCTATTGGATCAGCTGATCCCAATGCAGTAAACGCTAGGAAATTCTTTGCCTAACCTTCTTTGCCACCCTAATGGATCAGCTGAACCTAATAAACCTCAGGAATTACCTTTTTGCTCCACCCTAAATGAGGCCTATATAATTCAGACCCTTGTCTAGTCTCAGTTTTGGTTTTTTTGCCCCAAATATAAGCCTCTTGGGTGTTTGATTGACACCTTACTGAATAAAGAGCTTGCTGAGCACAGATTGGCTTGCTGCTTCCCATCTTTGTCTTTACATTTTTTTAGTTCCCTGACCAGGAACCCACTTGAAAACACTTTGTTTTTACAGAAATTTGTTTGCACAGATTTTTTATACCGACAATGCTAACTACTTTCAGAGCCTCCAGGCTGTCCTGGAGGCTACACTGTGTCCTGAAGATTCTGTCCTGCTCCATGGAGGAGAGCAACAGCCTATGGATCCCTCCATATAAAGGTACCTTGGGGATCTTACCTTGAAGGAGATAACTTGTGAGGCAGGGCTGTGTAAGAAGTGTCTACATAAAGCACACATTGGTTTGAATGCGGTAAGTGCTGTCTTTGTGCTTTTTGGTGTGGTAGTGCCTACATAAGTCCAATGTTCTCCAGGGTACTAGAAGATGCAGAATAAGAGATCTGCTACTGGTTGGTACTCTTGTCTCACCAGAAGGCACTGACAATTCAGGAAGCTGTGTGTGTGTGTTTATGATTGCTGGGGGTATGGGGATTGTAAGAAGAATTTGGAGGGTTGGGGTTTTTTTATGTTTTGTCTGTTTTCTTTTTTTTTTTTTGGTTGTTGTTGTTGTTTGGAGGGTTCTTTGTTGTATTTGGGCTTTTTTAAATTTTGTTTTGGTATTTTTCATGGAGATAACCTGAACACACCATCTTTTATTTTTAAGATATTTTTAGTTATAGATGGACACAATATGTTTATTTTATTTATTTATTATTACGTGGTGCTGAGGATTGAACCCAGTGCCTCACACATGCTAAATAAGTGCGCTACCACTGAGGCACAGTCCAAGCTCCCTGAACTCATCATATATGTGTGAAAATTCAAGATAGTCCTTTTCCCTAAGCCTGTATGGTTGACTACAAAATGACCTATGACTATGGCTCTCTAAAATTGAATGCCGCATTAGCTAGTTATAATTAAAGCCCAGTCATAAACCTCTTCAGACCTCTCATCCCAGAGCTGTTCAGTTGGGGACCTGGGATGTTCTGCAGCACCATGCTGTTCATCTTGCCCTAAAGGCACTAGCAGAGAAGTGACATCCATTTGTGGAGAAGATATTCATTGCATCTCAGAGCTCAGGGCCTCTTTATTCTTCTGAAAACCTGCATCCTGATTTTGAAGACAAGAGGGCACCTGCTGCCATAAGTCCCCATGTGTCGGAGCCCTAATTAAGGAGATAGCTAAGATTGCGGTTAGCTGAGAGCCATAAAGATGTTCACGTTTCACCTGATATTCATACATTCATCTAAGAATCTTTTTTTGGAATGTCTGATATAGTTATTTTTGTAAATTATTGTTAAAGGTGTCCTAAATTTTATTGTCTTAGGATTGCCCTAATATACACTGAAGAGGGCTTCCATATATCTCTATTCTGTCGTTATCCATGGGTCAGTAAATTTGTTGGTTGATTGACACTAGGAGCACATTTTGTAAGCAATAAGACAGGAATATAAAAACAGCTTTGGAAGATACAGGAACTGCAAATAGTATGTAATCAATGAAGTTATTGTATTATAAAAATTCCATGAAATGGAAGCATTATAAATGTCCTGCAAATCAACAATGTTATAAAAATATGTAAAAAAAAATCTGAACAAGGTAATGACTGGGAAAGATTTGAATTAACATGAGATACATGTGCTTATAGAATGCCCATGTGATCACAAAAATAACTATATCAGACATTCCCAAAACAGAATATTAGCTCATGTAACAAATGGTTACAAAGCACTTACTAGTGCTGTGAGGTGCCATGTGTGGGACACAATGGAACCAAGCCCTTTCTCCTCCATTTAGGCGATCACATCATGGAGGTTTGATTGGCATATCAAACTTAATATTATCTAAAGTAAAAACTGCTTATGTCTCTGGCATACACCTGATTAGGCAAAAATTGTAAAGCCATGTTTATCTACCCTCAGTGAATTCCCAACATCTCTGTAAACTATCAGTTCCACCTTCAAAATATTCAATCTTCCTAGTTCTGTAGAATTCTACAGCTAGCACCCTGATCAAAACCTGCATAGTTCCTATCCTAGGTAATTACAAGAGGGTCTTAATTGGTGCCTACTCCCAAACTTGCTTCAAATTAGTTGATTGTTCTATAAAAAATCATATGATACATTCTTATCAACACTGTAATAAATACATGAGAAGTATCAACACTGTCCTATGTGAAGAAATGGCATAAAACTTTTTCAAGACTTCTTGTATTTCCTGTATCATATACAAAAAGATATGTTCATGCAATTTTTGGACTTTGGACTCATGTTGATTTCATATATGTGGCAATGCATTTGCTTGGCCAGCTCTGCTGGATCCAAAAATCCAGGAATGAATTGTGTTCAAATGATCAATTAAGAATCTCCAAATCAGGTTTTGTAAATTTGTTCTGTGGTTTTCCTTTTCCTTTTTCCTCTTTTGTTTCTCCTACTTTCTTATGACTATCTTCAATTGAAGATGCTGAAAAAATGAAAAACAGAAATAAAAGAATTGTGGAATACTAGTAGTATTTAGAGAAAAAAGTTATTTGTTAACTAAAATTTTTAAAAGTGAAGCTCTGTCTCACACCTTACTCATCATATTAAAACCAACAATAGGTTAAAGGCCAATTTTAAAATTTTGAGGATAACATGAGATTATGCTCTATAAGGTAGGAAAAATTTTAGTCAAAAATTTAAAAATATGATGAAAGAGACAAAGAAAAGTGCACATACATTACAATAATTGAGGATATACAAATAAACCAGCTCCTATCAATCTCATAACAAAAAGTTTAAATGTATGGGATAGATAGAGTAGGAGAGGAACAAGAATAAATAAAATAGGGAGGAAGCATTGGGATTGATTATTATAATCACTTTGGTTTTTTGCTCTATACTATGACTTTCAACTTGAGGTTATGCTTAAATATAGAAATCAAATAAAGGATACTTGAAGTTTTTGGAGTGTGTTTATATGATCCTATCCTAACCCCTCTCTAGTGTGATAGCAGTCTTAAAACACTGGACAGAATTGTCAAGTGTTTGTAGGGGGTGTTGGTTGTTTGGTGGTAGTGACAATTGATGCCAGGGCCTCAGGCATGCTAGGCAAACACTCTACAACTGGGTAAAAATCAAACTAGAGAAAGCTAAAAGGCCGAGCATGTAGCTTATTGGTAGAGCATCCCTGGGTTCAATCTCTAGCACAACAACAAAATAAAGAGAAAAAAAACATAAAGTAGGGGATAGAACTATAAAGCAATAGAGAATTATGAGATTGAAGTTGTTAGTATTAACATGAAAATAAAATATTGTAACTTTAATTTTCTTTTCTGTTACAAAAATAGCTACAGAATTGACACAAAGGAAAATAGAAGGGAGTCAAAACATGCCACTACTAAAAAGAATAAAACCCCAGTTGAAGCAGTAAAAACAAAGGAGGGACACACACACACACACACACACACACACACACACACAGAAGTATAAGACATACCAAACAATAAAAATGGCAGTAGTAGACCTATTCCCTCTTCTACCCCTTCTCTTTCCCTCCAGTGCCTTGTTTTTTTTTGATATTTTTCAGAAGGGTAGGAAATAAACTCTGCAACTGTTCCACTGGCTTTACCACAGAGCTTCATTACAGCTCTTTTTTATTTTTCATTTTGAGACAGCGTCCTGCAAAATGTCCTCAAAATTGAGATCCTCCTGCCTCAGGCTAAAGGAGTCACTGGAATGACAGGCATGCACCCCCATGCCTCACTACTAGTTCATTGTTAATTGTACAAAATTGTACAAAAACATGTATAAAAACATGTTTGATAATGCCCTCCGTGTTTCTGTCCTCTCTGTGTGACCTAATCCACTTGGAAGGTATCCATTCTTCCATAGAAAACAAAAATGGAATATTTATTTCTCAGTCAAAAGAAACACTAGGCAGGGTTTAGTAAATGGTGCTGGGAAATTTGGATATATACATGCAAAAAATCAAGTTAGACCTTTTACCCCATATGAAAAATTTACTCAAAATGGAAAAAAAAATAAAGGTAGAAAAATACATAAAACCTTCTGCAAGAAAACTTGGGGGAAACTTTCATGACATTCAACTTGGCAATGATTTCTTAGATATGGCACCAAAAGCACAAATAAAAAATAAAAGTAGACTCCATCCAACTAAAAAACTGTGCAAAAAGACACAGTGAGGAAACTGAAAATACTACTCTATGTAATAGGAGAATCCCCTTGCAAATCATATCTGATAAAGTGTTGATATCAGGACATAGAAAACCACTAATTGCACAGAACCCTAATTTAAAGTGGGCAAAGGCTTGTAATAGACATTTCTCCAATGAATATAAACAAATTGTCATTAAGCATGTGAAAAGATGGTCAATATCACAAGTCAATAGGGAAGCCAAAAGCAAATCCACAGGGAAGTAACACCTCACTCCCATTAGGATGGCTACTATACAAAAACCAAATAGAAAAAAAAAAAAAAAGAAGGAGCAGAGAATCTGGAACCCCTGATGCACTGTTGGTGGGAAGGCAAAATGGTGTAGCTACTATGGAACACAATATGGCCATTGCTCAAAAATTTAAAAATAACTATATTGTTAAGCAATATTATTTGTATGAGGTACAATGATATTCCTCAGGGGCTGGGGAGGGGGCATTGGGGAGTTGTGTTTTAATAGTTAGAAAGTATTAGTTTTACAAGATAAAAAGAGATCTGTGGATAGTTGCTGGCAATGGCTACAGGACAATGTAATGAAGGTAATGTCACTGAAGTGTACATTTAAAAATGGGTGTAATGGTAAGTACTCTCAGTCATGCACCAAGTAACAATGTTGTGGTCAAAGAAGGACTGGAATGGATGGTGATGCCACAGAGCATATCATCAAGTGACTGTTGACATCAGAGTTATATTAGTTTATGTAAGTGCACTCCATGATGTCCACATAACAAAAATCTGATACATTTCTCAGAACCAATCCTCACCATTAAGCTATGCCTGATTGGAATCGTTTTTTTTTTTTTTTTTTTTTTTTTTTTTTTTTTTTTTGTCTTTTTGTTATGTTTTTAATAAGATAATTACAGTTCTCCTTTAAAATACAGGCATTATGAGTTCTGTCTAATGGAGCAAAGTACAATTTCCTTTACAAAAAAAAATTGAACATAATATTTAATCATGACACTGAACTCTGGAGAGTACATTTGAGGCTTATCCCTGTCTAAGAGAGGGTGTTGAAAAGAGTAAAGGAAGCAATGCTTTTAATAATAGTATCTAAAAGACAGAAAATTGCCTAAACCTTTTATACGCAGTGCCACTTTTCAAACTCTTCTCCTAGAGATCTGTCAAAGACGTGCAGCATGAGGTACTAGCCATGACACTGTAATTTCCCCCAATGTTTGGAAACAATACCTAAAAGGGGATTTAAATTTTTTGAAAGCACCCTATTCACAGCAAAATCATGTACATGGAGTCCAGATGTGCACTGCCAAGATTCCAGGGAATCTTAGCTTCTGGTTCATCCCACTCCTCATTCCATAACTCATATTAAAAAAAAAGCCCAGGTTTTCTGAAAACTAAATTGCATGATTCAAATGTTTGAAATACATGAAGTTTTTCAAATGAAAGTTTAGTAGTCAAAAACAGCAACCAAAGAGATAGTCCGGTGGATTTCTCTAGCCCTATGATTAGATGCTGGAACTCTGCTTATCTGAAGACCCGAGATGGCTTTGTGGAGGAGTTCACATTCTAAAAGGACTCCAGTAAATTCACTACTGTTGTGGGGACCTTTCATGCACATTTTTACCTCTGAGACCCTGTGCCCAGTGGACTCCTGGGTCCACTATGTACAGTTGGGGAGGAGAGTCATGTACAATTTGCAAGACAGCTAGAACAAACCCCACAATCTTCTCCTCTGAGCTAGATCTCAACTAGAAAAAGAAATCAGAGCCACAACAAAGACTTTTGAATGATCATCTCCTCAGAAAACAGGTATGCCAAAATCTCTGCCACTATCCTAGATTTGAAAAATTTCAATTTATTTCTGAATTGCACAGAATATTTTTTTAAAAAATGTGTGAACTCGAAAACAATCCCCAGAAAAACCCATTGAATTCTTCTAGGATATTTTCTCACCCCTCCCACACCCCTGGGTTCTGCAGATCTAACCCAGGATCAATGACATGGTAAGCAAGTACCCTACTATTAAACTATATCCATGCATTGGTGTGCTCTTTGTTTGTTTTGTGCAAGAGGTACCCAGAAGGAATCCAGGGCCTCATGCATGTGGGCCTCACTCATGGGGGCATTTTGCATGCTAGGAAAAGCACTCTACAACTGAGCCACAGCCCAACTATCCTGTTTATTTTTATTTGTTTTTCTTTTTTCTCAGGACCTTTACCACATTTGCCCCCATTAACATGTAAAATGCCTAGACTGGCCATGAAGTCGGGATCCTCCTGCCTCAACAATCCAAATAGCTGGGATTATGGGTTCACACAACCATGCCTGGCTACCTCTTTATCTCATAGAAAAGAAGAAAGAGAATAAGAACCTAAAGCACTTATCCCTATACCTCAACACAGAGCAGTACCTGGATTTTTTTTTTTTTTAATCCACCTAACCACTCTCTTCATCTTCTCAACATACCACTCTTTTTTTTTTTTTTTTTTTTTTTTTTTAAAAACGGGAATCCTAGACATATGGTTTGGCCTGAAAATATTACCATATATCTGTAAAATATAAGAAATCTCTTTTTAATGTAGGCTTATATTTAAATAAGACTTTGGAAAACCCTAGTCCCCAATTGCACTGTGCAGTAACCATAGACAGTTCCACAGGTGACAAGAGTTGTCCCTGGCCCCCAAGTCTACACTTTAAAAGGTGAAGAGTCAAACTCCCCACACCTCAACATTAGTTCACGCAGTCCATAGGCTGCCACAAAAAAAAAAAAAAAAAAAAAAAAAAAAAAAACACATCTTTGTCCTCCGTCAAAGAACCTCACCTTTGGAAGTAAGTCATCTTGAACCTCTAATCCACAGGTGTTCTCAGTGGTAAAGTGAGGAACTCTGGAGAAGTATCCATTAATATACTGCACCAAAGACATGCCCTCAGATGGCTCTGCCTGTGACAGATCCAGCCAACACCCATACACTGCCCCCAGCCCTGTCCCAACAGGGGCCTTAGAGCAGCAGACATATCCTTGTCCTAACCCACAGCCCACCCTGGACACCTCTGATAAGACTTTTTCTAACCTATCTCTTCAAATCCTAGCTTCCTTTCACTGAGCACCCACTGAAACTAAACTTATTTAATCCAACACCATAGAATGTCGGTACAATTTTATTTCCACTTGGACTAGAGGATACTGGGAACAGGGGTGTTTAGGCCATCATTAGACTCTGACCTTGAACCTCATGAACTTTGTGTTCCCTCTCCATTACACAATCACAGCCCACATACTATGAGGCCAGACAGGCTTGACTCAAGAATGAGACACATCACTTGATATAATATTCATTAAGCACTACTGAGATTGGGAGTAGGATAAAAAACAGACTGAAATTGAAAAAAAGAAAACTAGAAGACAAAAGACTAATATTTTATAAATCTAGATATTTTTCAAAGAAAAAAAATTTTTTTTCTTCTTTTAATGTGTGGAATGAACACTGAGGCTGAACTACATCCCCAGGCCTATTTATTTATTTATCTATAAGTCAGGGTCTTGCTGATTAATTCATGTGGTCATACAAATTGTAATCCTCTTGTCTCAGGCTCTGGAGAAGTTGGAATTACAGATATGTGATTCAGAGCCCAGCTTAATTCATCTTGTTCTTCATACAGTCCTGTGATAGAGCAAAAATCACCATTTCACAGACCCATTCAAAATAAAAATAAGGGTCTGCCTATATAACTCAGTGTTATGGCATCTGGTTCACTCCTGGGAGCAATGTGGAAAAGGGTATCTTATTCCCAGAATTCCAGAAACTTTTGTCTATACACTTACCTGGACTGTAAGTACATGGTTTATATGAGATTATCTTAAAGGGCAAAGATAAAAGATTTCTTTTTTCCCCTTTTATTTTATTATCTATAAAGTTGCTATAATTTTTTATTTGCTGGTGCATTGGTGTGAAACCATGTTGTCCAATATTACACCAGAATTTTATTTTGCTGAGTTCTTCTAATAATCAAATAAAAAAATGTTGACCTTAGATTGATTTCTCTGGCTTTTAATTTTTTTTCCCAATAATTCAAAGTTTCCATCAGTTTTGTTTCATTCTTTTCTCAGTACCCTAAATTCAAAACTGGAAGTGACCTTTAATGCTCTCCCCCATCAACCTGCTTCCAAAAACCATCTGGGGACACACACACACACACAAACACACACTCATACACCCACCTTGTTCTCACCTCATTTTTTTTTTTTCTTAGCCACAATAAGGCTGTCTTCAGAGCTCACCCCATGGTTTATACCAATGAATCAGCTCCAAATAGCCCAATCTCATGGGTATTTTTCCTAAGTCATCAAACATATTGGCCAATCTCATTTGTTTTCCCATTTTACATTCTTTATACAAAGAACTGTATAAAATTTTTTTCAAAAAATTTTTAAAAATTGTATACAAAATATGTCAAAAATTATATAAAAATAGAATGTATACAAAACTTGGCTTTCACATTCTCTGAGTCCTTGTCCTCTGAGTCCTTTGTCCTTGTTACAAATGCCCATCATGGTAAGATGGAAGCACTCCACATCTTGTAGATAGAACCATGTGATGATGGAGCTGAAAACAGCATAGTGCAGGCTCAGAAACATCAACATTCAGGTGAACTTTTAAAAATATGTAATCCTTGTATGGCATGGTGGTGCACACCTGGAATCACAACTACTCAGGAGGCTGAAGCAGGAGGACTTAAATTTCATGGCCAGTCTGAACTTAGTGAGAACCTAAGCATCCAAACAAGATCCTGCCTCAAAATTTAAAATACATAAAAAAGACTGGGGAAGTTTTTCACTGGTAAATGCCCCTGGGTTCAATATTCAATAAACAAACAAGCAAACCAAACAAAACATAATAACATTTCTTTTTTCCATGACCAAAAGTGAACATTTTCAATAAGGCTAGTTAACATTCCTGTGGAAGTCTCAAAACAACACTCCATAAATTTAGGCTAAAATGTTGCACAAAGTTTAATTATCAACATCATTAATCATCATTATTTGAATACTCTTTCTTTCTTTCTCTTTCTCTCTTTCTTTCTTTCTTTCTTTCTTTCTTTCTTTCTTTCTTTCTTTCTCTTATACTTGGATTTGAACCCAGTGGTGCTTTGCAATGAAGCTACATTCCTAGTCCTTTTTTATATGTTATTCTGAGGCAGGGTCTCCCTAAACTGCAGTCACTGGCCTAGTGCTACTAACTATGTTGCAGCCCCTCATGTTTCTAGGATTTTATTTGTAATTTGAAGATGATTAGTTAGGAAAATATTCTCTAGTGCCCCCTTCATGAACACAAAGTCTCCATAACCTACTGATTATCCCTGATTCCTTTGTTTATTAGTTAATTCAATGTCCTGAGAACATTCCTAGTCACAATCCTTGAATGCATTATCACAGAGGATCAATGCAAAATAACTACTTGTCTCTAGTAAATACCTATGATTGATTTTCCTGTCAATTTATCTTGGTAAAGATGGATGAAGGGCTCTGGAGGCATTAACATGTATATATATGAACATTTATATATATATGAACATTTATGTATATATAAACATTTATATACATATAAACATATTTAGTTGTAGATGGACACAATAACTTTATTTTGTTTGTTTGCTTTTTTATGTGGGGCTGGAGATTGAACCTAGTGCCTCACACATAAAGGGCAATAATCACACCGGAGACAATGGTGCAGCGAAGAGATTTATTCACCAGCCTTTATGGCTGGTTGGAAGTAGAAGAAGTATGGGGAGAGAGGAGTCAGGGAGAGGGGAAGTGTGCAAGCTCTGAATGGAGGGTCGGTGCCTGTTCGTGCCAGCTGTGGTCTCTGGAGCTGTCGGCTGGGGCAGTTGCCATCGGGCTGGAGACGGTGAGACTGGAGCTGTTGCAGCGGCTGGGCTGCTTCCTCTCCACAGGGAGGAGCTGTTGTGTCTGAGCTCCAGGCAGGCAGGGACTTAAGTAGGGATTTCTGGTGGGGAGTGTGCCTGAGCAACCTTTAATGCTATTGGCTCTTTTCCCATTAAACAGGGGGACCTTTAAGCTGACTGGCTCCTGCCTGGGGAAAATGAAACCAGGTTGCTCCTAATGGAAATTTCCAAGGGGGAGGTGGCTTATCAGCCCAAGCTTATCTATCAAAGCATACTAGGCAAGTTTACCACTGAGCCACAACACCTGCCCAGCATCAATATTTTAATCCATCAGATAAGGTCTTCAAATTTCTGGATCCAAACCAGCTTCCATTTTTGAAATCTGACCCGAATACTTATCTACAGTGACTGTCTTTCATTTAAAAAAATTTTTTTTTTAATTTCCTCCCTCTAATTTTAGGTATTTCTTACTGCTGTAAGAAAAAGAGAAATTAAATGACATGGGTGGGGCAAGAAGATTGGAATCCCCTTTTAGAAATTTAAATACACCTGTTGGGACTTTTAACTCTTATTAAACATCTTTTCAGTGATGAGAGAAAGCACTTTTAAACTGTTTTTATTTATCAAACTATGTAGTCATGACAACACACCGGTGTACGTATGTATGCAAAACAAACAAAAAAGGCCTGGTAACTTTTAAAAAACATTTTAGATTGAGCGCTAACCCTTGTATATTGGCCTCTGAACAAAGCAATGTGTAAAAACAAAACCTCTATAGTTGAATAAAGTAGAATTGATCAGAAAAACACATTAACCAAGGCAAGCCAGGTCAAAATTATGAGCTTAAAAAATATATAGTTATCAAAGACTTCCTGGCCTCTGGCCTGATGTAGTATTCAGAAGTAAAAAAAAAGAGTTTAAGAAAAAAAATGCGGATGTGTGGGCATTCAGGGAAAGGATTTTGATTTTTTTCATTGTAAGGAAATACAGACAAAGGCCATGTCCCCATCCCTCCCTGAAGAAATTTCCCAAAGATGTAGCAAGGCAGCCCTACTTCCATCAGTCTAACAGTTTAACTTTTTGGGGAGAGTAGTCTCCTTTAGCTTCAGGTCCTTTTGCACCTTGTATGCTGACCTTTTCCCTGGTGTCTGTGGGACCATTGGAGAGTCCTCAG
This sequence comes from Tamias sibiricus, assembly GCA_025594165.1. Taxonomy (NCBI): domain Eukaryota; kingdom Metazoa; phylum Chordata; class Mammalia; order Rodentia; family Sciuridae; genus Tamias; species Tamias sibiricus. The sequence continues at coordinate 126,099,660 of CM046663.1, read as the reverse complement.
GAGCAGCCCTATCCACCATTCAAGTGTTCAATCACAGACAAATGGTTAAAGAAAGATAGTGGGTAGATAGATGGATACATGCATCTCACATGTGTCTAAGGAAGTGAATAACCTTTTGTAAAAACTCTACTTTGTTTCTCTTCTGTTCACTTTCCATGTATCTGTCCAGGCTTTATAAAACTCCATTTGACTTTCTAACAATTGTATAATGGACATACAAATGAGCCGATTCCCTCATGAGACACTTTGTTATGTCATAGCTGAGATGTGAAGTAGTTTTCCACTGATTGCAATTCCACGCCAGCCCTCACGATGGAAGACAATTAGGGACGCACCAGGGAGAATGGTCAAGGCTCGAACTTGGTTTATTAAGGAAGTTGGACGGTCTTATAGAGGACATGGGCCAATCAGCAGAAAGATCATAGGGACACATAAGGAGCATGGGCGGATGCCATTGGCGGAGCCATCGGCCTATCCTTGGGGTGGTTTCAGTTCTCATCTTACATCAGGGGAACGCCCCTTGGCCAGGCCAAGTTCTCGTACCAGGAAGTGGGAGAAAGCCGGATTTTCTACTGGCGTGCTGTTTAACATCCACAACATCTCCCCGGTTTTGTTTTATTAATGTGGTCCCACCTTACTTAAGGGTGTGCCTGTCTTAGGTTGTTCCCCTCTGGGAATCTTACCTGTCTTTGACTACCAACCTAGCACTTCAGGCGGACTAACCCAAGGCCAGCAAGCCACAGCCAGGGGGGAAGACATGGGACAGAACAGTCGCCTTTGGGAAGGCTTCCCAAGGATGGTTCAGTCCTCCACATCCTGATAAGTACCATGGCCAAGTTTATAGGGCTCCCACTCAGCATAGCTGAAGGCAGCATATTATTGGCAGACTACCAAGCTGTACCAAATTAGCACTGTCCTAAAGAAATTGAACAAGCTTGTTGATTACACAGGGCCCCAAAGGTGAACACAAAGATAATGGCAACCAGGGGTCCCACAAAGGGGAGAAGGTAGGGGAGCCTCTCATTTAGTCTAGTCCAAAGGAAGCTGTCTTGGACAAAGCCCAAGCAGTTGGCACAGAAACAACACTCTTCTCCCAGGAACAGGCATATTCCCCCTTATCTTGCTGCAGGGAGTTGAAATACTGGCAAAGGGGGTCCAAGGCAATAGTGTTCCCAATGAATACCAGGATGGAGATGATGAGAAGTTTAATCACAATGAGACAGAAGATTGATCACTGTTTTTTCATTCCTGTGGAAAAAGGGAAAAGATCACCCCTCAAGAGAATGTGCTCTTGGGTGATCATTTCAATCTGATTGGCAGTATTTAAGGTCCCTGGTGGGTACCTAAATAGGGCTTGGTTTCCCAACTGGAAAAGACACATCCCAAACCTCTGCCTGCTCTTATAAGTGGATCAGGTCCACACCAACATCCAGTTAATGGGTGCTTCCATTGGACCTCAGCCTTTAAGTAGGGTGTCTGGTTGGACCAATGTCTCTGAAAGGCAGTCAAAGGCTGATGCTTGGGAAAATTTTAAATATTTAATGTAAGCATTTCTCTGGTCTCATCCCATGCGCCCAAGATATTTGGCATTCACCCTGCTACTATTATTACTCCCTATTCATCGTCACAGATTGAATATTTATGCTTCAATGATAATGACTGGGCTATAGCTAGATGCTCTACCTCTGCAAATTTTGATAATCACCTTCCTAAGTCTCCTATATTATCTTTTTGTATTAATCATCCTATTATATTTCCACAGGTAATAAAAAATCAACCTATTCCTAAGGCATTTAATGTATTTACAGATGGGTCCTCAAATGGTACTGCTGCAGTAGTCACTACAAAAGAAAATATGACTTACATAACTGCACACAAATCAGCTCAACTAGTGGAATTGGAAGCTGTGGTAAGAGCTCTGGAAAATTTTAGAGACCAGCCCATAAACATTTTTTCAGATAGCCACTATATTGTACAAGCCGTCCCAAAATTAGAGTTAGCAGGACCAATAGCACCTCATACTCCAGCCTTTAAATTGTTTTATCAGATACAAAAACTTTTGTGGGCAAGAAAAGAACCTCTATTCGTAGGCCATATTAGAGCACATACTAATTTGCCTGGCCCCCTCCATGAAGGTAATCAAAAGGCAGATGAACTTACAAAAACAATATTTATACTTTCAGCACTACAACAAGCTACTTTATTTCATTCCCAGTTTCACGTCAACAGCACCACCTTGCAACGTAGGTTTAAAATCACAAAAGAGCAAGCCAGAACAATTGTAAAAGATTGTAAATCTTGTATGACACATTTGCCCAGTCCTCATTTTGGTGTTAACCCTAGAGGATTAATGCCCAATCATTTGTGGCAGATGGATGTTACTCATGAGCCAAGCTTTGGAAAATTGCAATTTATTCATGTAACCATAGATACATGCTCAGGCATGATTTTTGCTTCCTTACATTCCGGAGAAAAAGTTAAAGATGTCACATCTCATTGTTTACAAGCTTTTGCTGCATTGGGCATCCCCAAAATGCTTAAAACAGATAATGGTCCCGCTTATACGTCCTCATCTTTCAAACAGTTTTGCGCAAAATTCAACATATCCCATAAAACAGGCATCCCATACAATCCTCAGGGTCAGGGCATTATTGAAAGAGCAAACCGCACACTAAAAGTTATGTTGTTTAAAACAGAAAGAAGGAAACTGGAAAAATCCTAAGGACAGATTGGCAGTTGCCCTGTTTACTTTAAATTTTTTAACTTTAGACTCTGATGGTTATTCTGCTGGAGACAGACATTGGAACCCACATCAACAACATAAACCTTTGGTTTACTGGAAGGATGTTCTTTCAGGTACATGGAAGGGTCCGGATCCAGTATTAATTTGGGGGAGAGGATCTGTTTGTGTCTTTCCAAAGCATGAATCCTCTCCAATATGGATACCATCTAGATTAATAAAGCAGGTACCACATCAAAAGGATCAAGATGAAGTTGTTGAGGAATCAAGATTAATAAAAAAGGTACAAAATCAAGAGGACCATGATGAAGATATGGAATGATTCCCTTAAAAGAGTCCTTCAAAATATGTCACAACTTAAGTGTCATTCCTCCCGGCTGGGACGAAGAGATCTCTCTTTAGTGTGCACACAATTATATATATATATATATATATATATTTTTTACTTTTTATATATGTGTTTATGTCTGTGTATTTGTCTAAATTTCATGTTAATGTGACGTCACAAATATATGTTTGTATGTGCGTCTGTCCAGTGTGACATCAAAAATAACAAAGCGCTTGTGAATATATGTATATATGGATCCAAATAACTCTAATTCATTTAAGTTTAAGAGTATTCAAAATGGGTAAATAATTTAATAAGTGAAGGTACCTTCAATTTTGTTTTATAGGTGTTCCAGGGACTTCTCTTTAGCAAAAAATATGACTAGTGCTGTATAACCTGATATTTTGGTGTTTTGACATGAGGTTGCTTATTTGTTATTAACTTCATTTGTTTAATAAATGATTAATTTCAATTATTTCAACAGGTAAAGGACTGCTGTGTATGCAGAAACTCGAGAGTTCCAGCTAACAAATTATTTCTCCAAAGTGCTTTTAGTTTTTCTTTAATCTATCTTTAATGCAGTAATTACCCTCAGTCTTTCTTTGTTTTGTTCTAAATATGATATTTTGCCAGCTTATGTTTGTGGGAGCTCAGGCTGCAATGTGTGTGAGCAGAAATCAACTTATTTTTCCAATCTAATAATTCTATTTTTTAGTTTGACAACTCGCCTCTTGACTCAGTGCTGGAATAGCACTGCCTTTCCTTTAATAATTGATGCTTCAGTAGATAGCGGGCCCTGAAGATTTGCCGGTGGCATCGTCTAGACATAAAAAAGACGGCTGCTTCTACAGCTGCAGGGATCGCGGTCGCTGCAAGCATCCCTGCTGCTCAAATGTCAAACAACCTCACCAGCAGTGTGGCCTCTGCTCTGCATGCATGGGGCCTCCTAGATCTACGTGTTATAACAAGTGGACATTTTGATCTTTCATTGTTTGGGACTTCATGGGACAGTACCTTGCGGGTATTTGTTTAGAGAACTCACTGTGTTACTTGATAGAACTTAGGGCAGCTGATTTGTTTAAAGAATTTGATATGCTATGCAATTTGACTTGTCACCAAAAGGCTTGTCGCCTTAAAGCCACAGCATCTCCTCCCAATTGGACGGCTGTTAGTCATCTTACACAGTTGATCCTAAAGGGCTCCATTGGATGGCTGGTTAGCCAATGACGGGTAAGATCCCCAGAGGGGGACAACCTAAGACAGGCACAGTCGCACGGGACAGTCTCATGTGGCCGACATATCAACCTAAGACAGGAGTCAAGGGCACAGCCTTGATTATCCAATGACGGGTAAGAATGTTGGTTGCACATAGACGTCCTAGAGCATCCCCTCTTTTAAAACAAAAGGGGGAAATGCAGGAGCCCTGTTTGGGGAGATAGCTAAGATTGCGGTTGACTATGGGCCATAGACATTTTTGGGCATTGTCGCCTTCCGTAGTCTCACGGGACTTGGCCCAGGATCTCGAGAGATTTGAGGAGTGACTCAGCAGATCGAGCAAGCACCATTCCTGCTTGGGCGCATGGGATGAGACCAGAGAGAGAAAGGACAGGGTTATCGCTATTGTATAGATACATTGTAGTTTCTTGTAAGAGTACGTGGCTTGGTTTCTTGTGAGAGTGTGTATGTAGTGTTAGAAATTACAAGAGACAGAGACAGAAAGATTAAAGAATTTTTTCGTCTCCACCCTGTCACCGGACTCCTTCCCGCGGCGCTGCCGTTCCAGGCTGCAATCCCTTTCCGGTGGCTAACAAGCATTGCTGTTTTTAACTGATCATGGGGGCTGTTCCCCCCTTTTTGTTTTATTAATTGGTCTTTTAGGGTTTATTGTGTCTCTCGATAATGGCTTGCTTTTTATGGTATGTTTAATGTGCCATCTTTTGAAAAATTTTTGTAATGATTTGCTCATAAACCAAGGTCTATTATCTGTTTTAACCTATAGAGGTAAGCCTAAGATAGCAAAACATTGTAAAAAATGGCTTTCCGCATTCCTTGGGCGTGTAAGAGGGAGGGTAAATCACAGGGTTAATACACCCTTAAGCCCTCAGGTAGAGAGGGTTTAATGGACCATTGGGTGGAGACAGTTTAAGTCCAGTTTAAGTCACCTTTGCTTATTACATTGTCCATTGGTCTTATCAGGGGAGAATAAATCTTTATTTCTTTTTCCATAATTTGCCATCCCCATGTTTGGTTGAGAAACCAGCAGACAGAATCAACAAGACTGAATGCGAGACTGAAGGCTGGCATTGGGGACTCCCCTGATAACATGCAGGAGAAGGGGTGACATTGAAAGTCTTAAAGCTCCTCCTGAGAGGGGCGATTTCTGAAACAGGTTGGGACAGGGGCAGGGTCTCCACAAGGGTGGAGGAAGGGCCCCGAGGGAATGAACATTTTAAATTTTCAGCGGACAGTTTCCCAACAATCTTTAATTTTCCTGGACTCACTCAAAATCACCTGTCTACACTGACTGCCCAACAGATTTTGGCTTCATTCATCACAGACAGGAGCTTCTATAAGAGAAACAAAGAAAAGTATTACTGAATAAATGTTGCAGCATCTGGAACATGTCAATGCATACCACGAACATGGTAGCAGTCAATAATTTCTCACCAGAAGGTGTGAGGGCTGAGAAGTTATCCCCATAATAAGGCCAGAATGGACATAGCCTTTATTTTGAATATAAATCTTTAATATGCACAGAGTTATTAGAAATGTAAATATAACACTTGATGGCTTAATTAACTCAGGTTGTAAAACATTAACAGGCAAATCTTAAACAGTTTAATAACCATTTTGAATTTGACTGAGTTATATATTATAACCCCTGTTTTTTAACAACAAGAATTACCCCTTTGACCATAATGGTAAATGAATTGAAGTTTGGATATAATGTTGTTTTAGAGTTTTTACCTCAAGGCTTGTATACCTGACACATAGAAGGGTATTACATTGATGTATTTATATTAATCAAGTTTAGCTCCTAAAGAAATAACATTATAATATTTTAAAATAATAGTTGTTGCTTAACTCCAGCTGTATAATTCTTAACTTTTTTCAGATCACTTGCTCAAAAAACCAAAACTTAGTAATGGTTGAATTTAGGCAAAGTTTCTTATGCTGCGAAAGCCATTTTAATAAAAGGGAAGTTTATTAGGGGCCACGCGTGGAAGGGGGAGGAGAAGGGAAAAACAGGGACAGAGGGGAACAGGGACAGGCACGAACGGAGAGAGGTTTAAGTCCGGGGGAGGCTTAAATAGCAAACTGGTGGTCAGAAAGCCCCCTGGAGTGGGTCCTTGCCCTATAGGCTGCCGGAGGTCAGGAGGTAGTGGCCAGGGCACCTGCTAGCCAGGTTCACTGGCCAGGCTGAGGCCCCTGGGAAATGTAATCTTTTCACTAAGTACCTGGGAGGTATAGCCTTCTGCCCGGGAGGCGCTCCCTGCCCGAAATCCAACAAGTAAACATAATGTTATATTAGTACATTGACATTTGACCTTAGGAAAAAACCTTAAATAGCTTTTCCTGATAACTGACTTTTACAGAGCTTTTACATGACTTAAGTGACCATATTTAGGCAAACTTTTTATTTCAGTGAGAACTGTTGGGTTCCAGGCAGGAGGCTGCACCTCCCAGGTACTTTGTGAAAAGACTACATTTCCCAGGGGCATCAGCCTGGCCAGAAAACCTGGCCAGCAGGTGCCCTGGCCATCACCTCTTGACCTCCAGCAGCCTATAGGGCAAGGACCCACTCCAGGGGGTCTCTGACCACCACTCTGCTATATAAGCCAACCCCGGACTGAAGCCTTTCTCTGTTCACGCATGTCCCTGATTCCGGCCATCCCTGTTTTCCCTTCTTCCCCTTCCACGCGTGGCCCCTAATAAACTTCTCTTTTATTGAAATGGCATTCCCAGCTTAAGAAACTTTGCCTAAATTCTAACAAGAACAAAGCAACCTTAAAATATCTTTTTTAATTTACCAATTTATGAAAGCAATTAATAATGTTATCCAGTGGAATTTAAGAAGAGTATTTGATGGTATATTTAACAGTTAGCATTTCAACCTTGAAAATTAATGTCTAACAAAGCTACTTACAAATTTACTTTTCTTACATTTAAACCAGAGAAGTCACACAATAAAAAGGCAGAAAAACCATGGAAGACAGAACAAGGCACAAGGGAACAAAAACACTTGTTAATTTCAAATTAAAGAAAGCTTATACTAGTTCTTTGACCACCTAGAGAGACCTGTGAGTTAAATTTCATTTTAAAGTTACCTTTATTTTTATTTGTTTACCTAATTTGAATTGAACATTTTTATTTGGATCCATTTTTAATTAATATTTATAAGCACTCAGTTTCTATTTGACAATCGTGATATCACATATATGACATCTGGACATATGCACATAGACATAAACACAGAACACAACTGTGCACACATAGCACAATAGCAAAGGCCTTGTAGCTTTTTGCATTCCACTTCAATGTTACAGATGTTTAAAAACTCCATAGTTGAATAAAAAATAGAATTGATCAAAACAACATTAACCTAGGTTCATAGGATCAAAATTATAAGCTCACAAAATACATATTGAATCTAAGAAAAAAGCAAGAGTCTTTAGAAAAATGACTGGCTGGTAATGTAAACCCAGGTAAAAAGACAGTTTTACCTTATTTTTTTCTTCTGGGGCTTAAGCTTGCTGCTTCCTCATTTGCATTTCAATATAAGTCCTGGCTGAGGCCTGGAAGGGTGGGGTATTGTAATTGTGAGCAGATACTTTATGCCTAAGGTACTTTTTCTAATCTCTGGCTCTTAGAATTATCAGTGGAAATGTGAAGCTAGGGCCTTAACCAGTTGAGTTCCCCTAAGAGCTTTTGCAGCTCTACAAAACAGTAAGATTATTGGAGAAGCAGCTGAGGTTTAAGGGGACAGACAGAATCCAATTTAAGCTCAGCTCCTAAGATTTTAAAAGGAGGTATAGTTTTAACCTTGTTGACAGAAGGCTGGGCTATTAGAAAAGGCGAACTTCTCGCGCCACAGCGGATGACACCACAGCATCCTGCGGTTCACCAGCCCTTGGCACGCATCCCTGGAGTGCGGTCACAGGCACACACCTCCTCGCTCAGTGAGAGCCCCACCCCAGCTGGGCAGACACAGGTGGTGCAACAGATGGTCCGAGACAAAGCCCCAGCCATGCTGCGGCGTCAGCAGGCAACTGACCGCACACCATTGGTGACCTGTCACTGGGCAAAGATGGAACAGACAGGACTCACCTGCACACGCTCATGCCACCCCGCCCATTCACGGGCAGGTGGGCGGCAATGACCCCTGGCCCAGGGCTGAGGCCCAGGCGGCTCACCAGAGGCACAGTGGGGGGATGGCCATGGCCAGAGGAGACTGATGCGGGTTGGCGCACTTGTCACCGAGTGCACCTTCCCTGGACATCTTCCCTTTCTCCCCCACCAGGTGCACTTAAAAACTGCAGGTTTCCCTGCACAGAGGTTTCAGACCTAAGTCCGAAGGCAGAAAGATCATAGGGACACATAAGGAGCATGGGTGGATGCCATTGGTGGAGCCATTGGCCTATCTTTGGGGTGGTTTCAGTTCTCACAGCCACACCCCCTGCTTAGCCTAGGTCCTGTAACAGGGCGTGGTAATGTGGCAAGCAGCCAGAAAGCAGTGTAAGGTCCCGACATTTTCCCGTTTTGTTTTTTTCAAAATGGGTCTCCCCCATTTTGTTTTAAAAAATGGGGTGTCCATCAGGTGGACACACCCAGGGCCAGCAAGTGGCCAGGGGAACGACATGGGACAGGACAGTCATCTTTGGGAAGGCTTTTCAAGATGGCTGGTTTAGACCTACGCATCTTGTTAAGGACCATGGCCAAGTCTGTAGGGTTCTCACTCAGCATCGTTGAAGGCATTATTGGCAGACCACCAAGCTGTACACAGGGCCCAAAGGAGAACACAAAGAAAATGACAGTCAGGGATTTCACAAGAAAAGGAGAAGGTAGGGGTTAGACAGATATAAAGTCTAGCATGAGGAAGTAACCGCTTAAGCTAAAGCCGACCCATTTAGTTTAGTCCAAAGGAAGCCGTCTAGAACAAAGTCTGGACAGTTGGCAACGAAAAAGCACTTTTCTCTCAGGAGTAGGCATAGTCCCTCTTCTCTCATCACAGAGAGTTGAAATATTGACAAAGGGAGAGTCCAAGGCAACAGTGCTCATGATGAACATCAGGATAGAGATGATGAGAAGTCCAATCACAACGAGACAGAGGATCCATCTGTTTTCATTTCTGTGGAAAAAGGGAAAAAATCACCCCTCAAGAGCATGTGCTCTTGGGTAGTCATTTTGTTTTAATTGGCAGTATTTGAGGTCTGTAGCAGGTACCCAAATAGGGCTTCGTTCTCCAATTGGAAAGACACAGAGGTAGGGTGTCTGGTTGGACCAATGTCTCTGAAAGACAGTCAAAGGCTGATGCTTGGAAAAATTTAAGCATCACTGTTTTTAACTGATCATGGGGGCTGTTTCTCCCTTTTTGTTTTATTTTAACTTGGGTTAAAGCATTTTTAAACCCTTAAGTGGAGAGGATTTAATAAGCCATTGAGTGAAGATAGATACTAACTATCTATGAGATTTTGGCTTTTTTTACCCTTCTAATTTTAGGAACTCCTTACTACCATAAGGGAATAGGACGGCGATCATATCTGGCTTCTTCGAGCTGAAAGTGGGCGAAGTGATGGGGGAAGTAGTTTGGAATTCTCTTATTAGAAGTCAGGTCAGATTGAAGCCTGGGGAAGGTTGTAAAGTCATCAGGTATGGGAGCTTTTATTAGAGAAACAAAAAACAGGAGTACTGAATAAATGTTACAGCATCTGGAACATTTTAATGTATACCATGAGGATGATAATTTAAATCTTTAGCATGTATAGAGTTATCAGAAATGTCTATCTAGATAAGATGGTAATTAAGCTACTTAATGTCATCCGATCCTATAAAATTTTTCTATTGGCATGACCTCTGTGTCTAGTAGAGAACCCTTTTATCTCTTTCATTTAGGTCTAGATAATCATCCTACTGAATATTAAGCCTACCTGTGTAGGTTAGGAAGATCTGTAGGCCTTAAACTGACTAAAAACTTTTGATTTGGCAGTTACTTCGTTGTTAAACTGTTTACAAGTGTATATCTGAAGTTACCTTCACTTCTAAAAAATGCCCAGGAATGGCTGCATTTTTGGTTTTAACTGTTTTTGCTAGGTGTTTAAAATGAAGTTAAGTTGAACTGACTTTTGCCTTTATCTATTGCTAAGAGTCAGTTGAATTCCCATGGGAGTAATTTTTGGGGGAACTCGAGAACAGTTTTTTCCATTCTGCTAGTGTCTTCCATAAGGATGGATCTAGGTCTTGCTTGACCATGTGGCTTCTCTTGGAAGCAGCAGGGATGCCTCTCTTTTTCAGGACCCTCCTCTTCATAGCAAGGTCATTGTTTGACTTTCTTTTCTCTATAGGTCTCACAACCTCTCTGATCGGGAAGTTATGTGGCCCAGAGTTGCAAAGCTTTTTAGAGAACCTCCCTGTCTCTTGGATTCAGACTTGACTCTGAGGGCAAAAACCAAATATTGGTTTTCTTGACCCTTTTAATTTAGCTTAAAATCTTGATTTTAAACTCTAGCAAGCTAATCTTAAATTAAGATTACTGGGCTTTAACTTTAATGTTTATAAACTTATAGTTGTCATTTACTCTTTATTAGCTGGGGTCTGTGGTACAAAACATTAACAGGCAAACTTAAAAACACATTTAGTTTGTGTAATAACCATCTTGGATTTTGAGTTATATAGTATAATCTCTGTTTCTGAACAACAAGAATCACTCTTTAGACCATACATTCTGTCATGTAAGACCAGAGCCTTATCTTATCTCAGGTATGGTGGGATTCTTTAATTTTAGGTCAGGTGTTTTAATTTTGAAGTTGATCCCTGTTTCTTAAATAAAATTTTTTTTACCCTGGAACGTTGTGTTGAAAAGGGATGGTTTATTGGGGTGTCACGTGGCGTGGTAGGGAACAAAAATGGCAATGGAGGGCAGGGAAGCTGAAGGCCAGGGCATGTGCTAGTCAGGTTTGTAGGCCAGGCTGAGGTACCTAGGAAATGTAGTATTTTTCACAAAGTATTTGGGAGGTGTGGCCTTCTACCTAGGAGGTGCAGCCTCCTGCCTGGAACCTAGCACAATGGAATTTAAGAAGTTATCTGATGGCATATTTAACAGTAGTTTAGCCTTGAAAATTAATGTCTAACAAACAAAGTTACTTATAAATTTACTTTTCTTACATTTACTCTAAAGAAGAGACAATAAAAAGGCAGAAAAACCATAGAATACAAGACAAGACATGACATAAGATGGCAAGAACTAGGAATTATTATTATTATTGTTATTATTATTATTATTATTTTTTATGTGGCAGTTCACTCTAGTAATCTAAAAACAGAAGGCACATCTTGGGGCCTTGGAACTTTTCCAAGGTGCGCATCTCCTTGGATGGCATTTTATCTTGGCGTTCCAGAGCGAAGGTCCAGCTTTAGAATTTGTGATGGTAAAGAACTTTTAAATCACATGAGTTAAAGGTATTTGGATCCATATTTAAAATTTTCATGAGCGTTCAGTCTACACACATAAACATACAAACAGAACACAAGTGTACACACAATATAACCAAAATATCAATATGGGTGTATAAAATTAAAATTATGAGCTCAAAAAGTCTTAGAAAAATGAAAGGCTGGTAAAAAGACATTTTAACCCTTTTTTTTTTTTTTTTTTTTTTTTTTTTTCTTTTGGGGCTTGAGCTTACTTTTCCATTTGCATTTCAATGTGAGTCTTGATTTAGGTCTGGAAGGGTGGGGGACTGCAATTGTGAGTAGGTGCCTTCGCCTAAGGCATTTTTTTTTTTAAGGCCTAAACCAGTTGAGTTTCCCTAAGAGCTCCCGCAGCTCTACCAAAGAGTAAGGGGACAGACAGAATCTAATTTAAGTTTAGCTCCTAAGATTTTAAAAAGAGGTATAGTTTGAACCTTGTTGACAGAAGGATGGGCTATCGGCATGTGTCCCCGGGGCTTTGCCTCTGTAAGGCAGGTCGCAGTGGCCAGAGTGGGGGTTGGGGGGGAGGAACCTCTCTTGATGGAGAATTGAGCACACTTTGTAGCCAGCCAGTGAAGGGATCTAGAGAACACAGGCTGTATGTAGCCGCTGGGCTCAGACAAAGAACGCAGGCTGCTCGCAGCTGCCGAGAGGGACCACGTTGCTCAGGCAGGAGAAAGTTGGCACCCCAGCCATAGCGAATTGGCTCATCCCGCGGGCTGCCCCAGCCATTGACCCAGGGAACCCCAGAGGAGCTGGTGTGCAGCATGAATGCTGCATTGGTCCCGCTGAGCTGAGTTGGCCGCCTGCGAGTCCCGCCATGCGCGGTCGCAGGAGATGACGTCAACGGTGCGATGGTGGCAGCGCTTTGGGGCGACCATTTTACACACCATTGGCAGCCCGTTGCCAGGCAATGACTGGATGTGTCCACGTGTGTTTGGCCCTGCGGGCGAATCTGGTTTGGATTTCGTTTGCCTCTGACTGCAGGCAGAGGCACTTTTGCCTTCGCTCCCCCTCTCACCCCACTGCGCAGGGCTGCCCCCAGGCGTCCCAGCTGGCGAGGTCCCATGCATGCCCGGCCCCGCCCCCAGTGGTTTGGACGCAAGCTGCAAGCCGCACGCCAGGCAGGCCGAGACATAAGCCCGGGCCTTGCAGCGGTACACTTTTTCTTTTCGCTGAGCCACGGAACTGTGAGCCCCAGTGATGGTGGCAGCCATGTACCTGGGACGAAAGCCCGGGGCCACGTGGCAGCGGCAGCAACCCACCGTCTGTACACCCCTAGCGACCCCATATGGTCGCCACCCACAAGGTGCTGCAGAGGGCAGCTGTTCTTTGTTCTTAAGTTTGGGCTCGCTCTGAGTTTTTTCCGCACCCAGGCTGGTGCTCCCTTCAGTGAGCGCGTTTTTCCTGGGCATCTTTCTGTTCTCCCCCACCAGGCACATACAAAAATTGCAGGTTTACTTGCGCAGAGGTTCCCGAAAAGGGAGAGTGTTGGTTCTAGACAGAAGGCCGCGCCTCCCAGGCAGAAGGCCACACCTTTCCAGGTGCCTTGTGAAAAACTACGGCTCCCGAGATCCTCAGCGTGACCAAAACCTGACCAGCAAGTCCCTTGTCCACTACCACTACCTCCCCCCCATGACCTCTGCTGGCCTATAGGACAAGGACTCACTCCAAGGGGGTTTTATGACCCCTACTCTATTTAAGCCAGCCCCGGACTGAAATCGGCCCCTTTTGTTCCTGCTCTCCCCTGGTTCCTGTCGCCCCCTGCTCCTGCTCTCTGCTCCCGCTCCCGCGTGCTCCAGCTCCCGTCCGTTCCCCGCGGTTTATCCTCATCCCCTCCACGTGTTTCTTTGGTAATTCAATAAACCCCTTTCCTTTTCTTATACGACAGTTTGAGCCTCGGTCCCTTCCTGCAAATTCCGCTAACATTTGGTTCCCTGACCGGGAAAGGAGACGAGCGTCCACCACACGTCTCCTTTGGCCGTCTGTCTTCCTACACCGTCGCTGGACTTTGGTAAGCCCCCATCCACCCCGAGTTCCTAAACCTGTTTGGCCACTGCGCGGCGAGAATTGACTGTGAGCATCCGGCAATCTCACCGGGGGCCTTTCCAGGGGGGACCGCACCCCACCCAAGCCTTCAGGGCGACGGTGGACCCCGGGAACTCTTCTACCCCCCCCCGTCCCCACCTTTCTCTGCCCGCTTTAAAAATTCCCAGCTGTAGGAAAGTTCCCCTCTGCACTCCGGGCTTGAGCTTCCGTTTTTCCGTTCGGAATGGAAACAGTCTGATAATCTCCATGGAGTAAAGCTCACAGCTCCCCGGCACCTTTAAACCTGCCGTCCGGGACGGAAGGTGCTTAGGTGTCCCAAGGCTCGTCTCACTTAGTGACGACTAGGAGAGCGAACTTGGCTCCTCTCACTTAGTGACGACTAGGAGAGCGAACTTGGATCTTACTCTGATTCATACTTTGAAAGGGACGCCTTCCAAAGTATTGCATCAGCTCCTCCCCGCTATCGGGAAATATGGGAATTTCCCTCTCCATTCAGGCCGACATGCCTCTCGACTGTCTCCTAAGCAATCGAGCACGATTAGGCTTAAAACCCCAAATTAACAAAACCAAATTAATAAAGCTATGTACAAAAAATTTGGCCTTCTTACCCGCTATCCAATAAGTGGCCAGAATCAGGATCCCTAGATCCCCGGCTTTTACGGGAACTCTCCAGCTTTTGTCAACAAACAAAGAGATGGACAGAATTGCCGTATGTCGATGCCTTCTTCCTCCTCCGTTCCAATCCTTCTTTGTGCACCAGGTGCAATCCTGAGACGGTCTTTCTCGCTTATAGATTTCCAGATCCCCCCCCATCTTCCACTGTCCCCGAGTTCAATCCGGGATTAGAGGCTGCACCTCCCCTGTACCGGCAGTCTCGAAGGCTGCTCCGGAACGTTTCCCCTCCCCCAGCTCAGGCTTTAGATTTTGAAATTGGCGGGCTTCCGAGCTTAGATCCTCCCCCTCCGTTGTCTTCATCCTTCGCCCCGCCCCCGCCTTCCGCTCTGCCAGAACCCCCCCCGTAGACCCGCCTTCTCTGCTTACGTCATTCCCGGCGCCACTCCCGCCGCTACCCCCGCCCTCTCAATTTCCGGTTCCCAGCTCCGCACTGCTTCCGCCACCACCCCCGCCCGCGCCGCTCCCGCCGCTTGGTTCCGAGTCGTCTCCAGCCGCAGCTCCCCGCCCTCTCCAGCCATGCAGCCGTCGCTGAGCACGCTGCCTCAGTCCCAGACTCCGGTCCGTACTCCCTTAGATTCTGAGACTCGTCTCTTACCAGACGCGGTGCCCCAGGCTCTGGCCCCCTCCTCGGTTCTTTCCCCAACGGCTCCGGGAGAACATTGCATGGCCCGCATCTCTCCCCCAGCGTCTCCCGTACAACTCCTGGCCCTAGCTGTTCCAGCCCCATCTCTCCCAGACCCGCCTAACACTCTACCGCCTCCACAGTTCAGTCCTCCTATGACGCGCTCGAGAAAACAGGCAGCTCAGATAATCGCGCCGTTAAGGGAGGTAGCTGGGGCGGAGGAAATTGTAAGGGTCCACATCCCGTTCTCCATGTCTGATCTTTCCAAAATTAAGTTTCGCTTGGGTTCTTTTACAACTGACCCTACGACTTACATGAAAGAATTCCAGTGGGTCACTCAAGCATATAACCTTACCTTTCATGACACATACTTTATTTTGTCAAATACCTTACTTCCTGAGGAGCGTAGGCGAGTCTGGGAGCAAGCCAGAGCATATGCAGATGAGACTCACAGAATGAACCCCAATTTCTCTATAGGTCCTGAAGCAGTGCCAGAGAGAGACCACCACTGGGATTACAATGCCCCAGGGGACGTGGTCTTAAGGGACCAGTTTTTAACGTGTATAGTGGATGGTCTGAAACGAGCAGCTCAGAAACCTGTTAATTTTGATAAGCTACAGGACATTATTCAAAAGAGAGAAGAGACCCCCTCTGAATTTTTAGATCGGCTCACGAAGACCCTTCAAAAATACACAAACTTAGATCCTGAGTCCCAGGGGGGCCGTCAAGTCCTTATGACATATTTCCTGTCTCAGAGCTACCCCGACATTCGAGCTAAGTTAAGGAAATTAGAATTGGGCCCTGTGACTCCCCAGACTGAGATTTTGGCCACGGCTTTTAAAGTCTATCATAACCGTGAAGAGGATGCTGAACGTCGCAGGTTTCTAAAGCAGGAAAAGGCTGACCGATCAAAGTTTCAAATGTTAGCTCAGGCCCTTAGGGGCCCTGACGCTCAGGCCTCAAGAAAAGGGGCATATAAGTCCACACAGGAGGAACCCCCAGGGCCTTGCTTTAGGTGCGGGAAAGATGGACACTGGGCTAGAGAATGCCCTAATCCCAAGCCCCCTAGGCGCCCGTGCCCAAAGTGTTCCAAGATGGGCCATTGGGGCATTGACTGCCCCAGCTCCCACAGGGGGGCTGGATCGGTCACAAACCCCAGCCTGCTCGCACTGGCCACGGAAGACTGAAGGGGCCCAGGGGCTCCTCTCCCGACCGTTGACATCGCATTGAAGGAGCCCAGGGTTACTCTCCTCATTGATGGACGCCCCATAAATTTCCTGCTAGATACAGGAGCCACCTCCTCAGTCTTGAGGGAGTTTTGGGGCCCCACCACCATAGCACCATCCCCTATTGTCGGGGTAGAGGGAAATGCTATTCGCCCCCGCAAGACTCCTATGCTGTCTTGCTGTCTTCACCACCATCCCTTCACCCACCAGTTTCTGGTAATGCCTCAGTGTCCTGTGCCCCTATTGGGCAGGGACATATTGGCCAAATTCCAGGCCTCAATCATATTCTCCAATCTGCCTATCTCGGTCATGATTTCTGGTTCATCTTGCTCCGTCTCCTCCCCCATTTTTCTTCTTACCGTTTCAAAAGCCACTGACCCATCACCCCTTACTGATGCTGATGAGGAAACCCTATTGCCCCCTAGTGATGTAAGATCCCCTCAGCCCCCTACCGAGGCGGAAACCCCCCAACCTTCTATCGACACAGAAACCTTTCATTACCCTGTCCCCGCCGATTTAGTAGACCCCAAAGTCTGGGATACTCAGACTCCCTCCCTTGCGCAGTGTGACCCCGCACAAATCTACCTTAAAGATCCCCAACGTTTCCCCAATAAAGCCCAATATCCACTTCCAGCCGTGAGCCTCAGAGGTCTTCAACCCATCATCTCAGATCTTTTGCGGAAACGCTTTCTCAGACCCACCCATTCTCCTTATAACACCCCTATATTGGCAGTTCAGAAGTCTAATGGGTCCTATCGGCTAGTCCAAGATCTTCGTCTCATCAACGAGGCTGTCAGGCCTATACACCCTGTGGTCCCAAATCCTTATACTATTCTTTCCCTAATTCCTTCCTTATCCACCCATTTCTCAGTAATTGACCTGAAAGATGCCTTCTTCACTGTACCCTTAGCCCCAGAATCTCAAGACCTCTTTGCCTTCACTTGGACAGATCCAGATACCCGGTGTTCCCAACAGTTGACCTGGACAGTCCTCCCTCAGGGTTTTCGAGACAGCCCCCATATCTTTGGTCAGACATTGGCTGCAGACCTCAAAGACCTTAAATTCCCTAATTCAACTCTCTTACAATATGTAGATGACCTCCTCCTCTGCAGCCCTTCCCTCTTCACAGCTCGTGAAGACTCTTACACCCTTTTAAATTTTCTTGCTTCTCGTGGGTATCGTGTCTCCTCGTCTAAGGTACAGCTTGCCCAGACACAGGTGGTATATTTAGGAGTTCAAATTTCCCATCAATCAAAGGCCATTACTGTGGACAGAAAAGCCCTCATCAAGGAGCTCCCATGCCCCAAGACAAAGGAAGAGATTCTCTCTTTCCTAGGGCTAGCAGGATATTTCCGTGCCTGGATTCCTAATTTCTCCCTTTACGCAAAGCCCCTATATGAGGCAGCTAAAGAGATTGAGGGAAAATTCCTTCCTGACAACATTCAGGCCGAGTTTAAACATTTGCAGCAGGCACTGTCACAGGCCCCAGCCCTTCACCTCCCAGACCTTCTTCAGCCATTTACCCTTTATGTCCATGAAACCAAGGGTTTGGCTCTTGGCGTTCTAGGCCAATACAAAGCCACTACCTTTGCTCCAGTTGCCTACCTCTCTAAACAACTTGACCCCACCGTTCGTGGATGGGCCCCCTGCCTTAGGGCTTTGGCTGCTGCTTACCTACTTCTGCAGGAATCAAAGAAGTTGACCTTTGGTGCCCAGGTTACTGTTGCCTCTCCTCATCATTTAAAAGACTTACTAACCTATAAGAGCCTTCAAACTCTCCCACCCTGTCGCGTTCTTTCTCTCCTTGTTTCCTTTTTGCATGACTCCTCAATCACCTTCCAACCCTGCTCCTCTTTACACCCAGCTTCCCTTCTCCCAGTCTCCTCAGAGCCCCCAGAACATGATTGTATAGAGACACTGGAGGCTTTAATCCCCCATCCCTCCCATATTAAAGAGGGACCACTTCCTGATCCTTCCTTAATTTGGTTCACAGATGGCAGCTCTTTCTTTAGGGATGGGCAACGTTTTGCTGGATACGCTATCGTTTCCCTATCAGAGGTTATTGAGGCAGCACCCCTACCCCCAACACCACAAACCAACGGGCTGAATTAATAGCTGTCATTCGTGCCTTCGAATTAGCTGCTGATCAAAACCTCACCCTTTACACAGACTCAAAATATGTCTACCATATTTTGCTTTCCCATTCAGCAATATGGAAAGAGCGAGGGCTGCTGACCACAAAAGGTTCTGCAGTTACTAATTCTAAATTAATTTCAAAACTTTTGCAAGTCTCTCTCCTGCCCAAGCTAATAGGGATTTCCCATTGTTCTTCACACCAAAGTGGAGACTCTCCCATAGTTCAGGGAAACACGAAGGTCGACAGGGCAGCAAGGGAGGCAGCACTATCTTCTCCTTCTCTTCTGGCTCCGGTCCTACCTACTACCCAGACCCCTACATCCCCTTCCACACAATCAATCCTCTCCTATCTCCATTCCCTTTTCCATCCTAACCCTCAGGCCCTCAAGACTTTTGCTACCTCCTTCCTCACCCTGACTCCGGAAGACACACAGTTTCTCCATCAGCTCACCTCAGTGTGCACTGCATGTCAGCGCACCAACCCATATACTCCCCTTAAACCAGGGACATTTCCCTCTCACCAAGCTCGAGGCCAGCTTCCAGGAGCTGATTGGCAGATAGACTTCACCAACATGCCAGTTGCCCGGAGGCACAAATATCTCCTGGTTTTGGTAGACACCTTCTCTGGATGGGTGGAGGCCTTCCCTACTTCCAATAAAAGGGCTTCCACAGTAGCCTCCATTCTAGTCTCAGAAATCCTTCCCCGTTTTGGATTGCCCACGTCCATCCAGTCTGACAACAGGCCTGAATTTGTTTCCCAGGTTACCCAAAGTGTTTCTACTTCCCTTAATATCCCTTGGCATTTTCACATCCCATATCACCCCAAGTCCTCAGGGAAGGTAGAGAGGACTAATAAGACTCTTAAGGATGTCCTGACTAAACTCTCCCTAGAACTCCACTTAGACTGGGTCAAGTTACTCCCTCTTGCCCTCTTTAGGCTCAGAGTCCTCCCAAAAAAGCCCTCCTTACTATCCCCTTTTGAGGTTATGTTTGGGCGACCAGCTCTTCCACCTGGAGTTTCCCCAACTCAGGGACCCTACCCAAAGATCTTTCTCTTCCCATCTTATCCTTCATTAGACATCAGTTATGGAAGTGCCAAGATTTCATTCTGCCTGACCCAAATAGACTCACTACTTCATTTCCATTGACACCCGGTTCTTGGGTATATTTCTCCCCTCCCCAGGACACAGGAGCAACCTCCCTTGCCCCGAAGTGAACAGGCCCTTTCCAGGTTGTGCTGTGCACACCCACGGCTGCTAAGCTTCATGAAACTTCAGGAAATTTGACTTCTTGGATTCATATTTCCAGACTAAAACCAGCTGCTCAACCAACTGAGGATCTACAAAAGGACGACAAACAACTACCTCAGTATACCTGCTCCCCCCTCCCCACCGATCCCCTCAAGATCCGCTTCTCTCGTGTTCCTAATACTGATCTAAAATGACCCTTTCCGAAATTTTCATTCTATCCCTGGCTCTCTTTCCATTTGTCCCTGCAGGTTCTGTGTCCTATTGCTCTGCTCCTCCATGCCGTTACTTTTTTGAGGTTTGGCAACTAGATAATGATGGGCAAAAAACACGCCTTCTCAATCAATCATCCTGCCCTTTTGATAATTGTCCCTCCATTCTGCTTACTTTTGATGCAGTTTCCACATGTACTCACCGATGTTTTCCTGACATGTCAAAATTACCAAAATATCTTTGTTTTAAAGAGGACCAGACAGAAAATTGGTGCAATAACGACCCTAATGGATGGGTTGGATGTCCATCCTGGAGCTGTAAATATCATTGGTCCCATCCTGTTATGGGAACAACAAACTCCTGGGGAATCATGCCATCCCAACTCCAATCCTGGAAGTACAATAATAATGTAACCTTCAAGATTACTGACCCTTTTTCCTGGCAGAGTCGTATTGCTGCAGTAGGGTTTGCTAATCGCAATTGGATCCATGGTCGAGGGAAAATCATTATAGAAAAAACTATAAAAGACTCTTCTGCTGTCAGGGCTTTCGAGAAACTTAGTGCCACCAGACAGCAGACTCGAACCCATTTTCGAAACTTAAACGACTCTCTCTCCTTCTCCTGGGACTCCATTCTCTCTTTGTCTCTTTCCTTATTAGCAAGCTATTCCACCTTTAACGCTTCAACCTGTTTCCTCTGTGCGCCGCTTCGTAAGTCTTTATTAGTCCCGGTCCCAGTTCGAGCCAATGTCACCCCAACCTCCTCATGCCACAATCAATCCTCTCTCTCTCTCCCACTTCCGACTATCCCCCCATTCCTTAACGTTACTTCTTGTTAGGCCGCCACCAAAGACTCTTGCCCAGAATGCACCTGGCATCCCATAACGGGTGATTTGACTCTCTCTTCCCCTCTCCTGTTTTGGTGCTCCACCCATGTGTTCCGATGCATTGATGCTAAAACCCCAGGTCCCTGCTATCCTGTTGTCTTAATTCCAGGCTTGACTCTATATACAGAGGCTGAAGTTGAGGACCTTCTTTCCTCCCTACAGTCTCAAGGGGGGTGCTCTAAGTGAGCGGCTACTCTGGCAGCCTTAGTGGGTGTTAGCTTAGTCACCGCGATTGCCTCCACAGGCCTCTCAGTTGGAGGACTGGCTCATTCACTTGTAATGGCCCAATCCTTTGAACAAGAGCTCTCTGACCTCACAGATAAGCTCGCCACCACAGCTGAAGCCTCCGCCTACTCCATCCAGGCCCTCCAGCAACAACTCTCGTCACTAGCGGAGGTTGTGCTCCAAAACAGGCGATCCTTGGACCTCATCACAGCAGAAAAAGGGGGGGTACCTGTATTTTCCTGGGTGAGGAATGCTGCTATTATGTCAACCAGTCAGGCAAAGTTGACCACAATGTACAATGCTTAAAAGAGATAGTGCAAGGTTTAGGGGACAAGAAGATCCGGTGGCAGCAGAGATCCTCATGGGAACTATGGGAAGGGGTGGCCCCTGGGTCCTCCCTCTCCTAGGCCCACTTATAACTATATGTCTTGTCCTGATGATAGTTCCTTGCCTCATACGATGCCTTCAAAATCATATTTCTCAAATTTCTAACCAAACCGTTAACCAGCTTCTCCTCAGGGATTATCAACTGCTAACAACCACAGATGACCTTCCAACCAGAGATGACTTCCCTGCACCTCGGGACAGAGTTGCCAATCTCTAGAGAGATCAGCTACATCCTGACTCCCTCGATTGGGTTTTTTTTTGCTGTAAGTCCTGCCCGGTGAAATAAGCAGCCGGACAATCATCCCTCTCACCTTCTTTTCTTTGTTGTTTCCATAATAGTGTTAAGATGCCACCTGTAAACTCGAGATGCCTACAATTCCTACATGCTCTCCAAGAGGATAGTTGGTTGATTCCCCCGGTGACCTCTGCAGAAGCCTGGTTTGACACCCTCACCAATTTATGGCTTCAAGGAACCTTCATCCAATTCACTCCTGCAGAGATCCATCTTTATGGTGCCTGCCTCCTGGGAATTTTTTTAGCCCTCAAGCCTGACCTGCCTGCCTACATTCCTCCCTCCCCCGAAAACTACCCCACGTCGCCCCATTTCAGCTCTGAAGCAGCCAGATCGAAACACGACGCCCCACTTCCTAAGAAATCAAAAAGGGGGGAATGTTGGTTCTAGGCAGAAGGCCGCGCCTCCCAGGCAGAAGGCCACACCTTTCCAGGTGCCTTGTGAAAAACTACGGCTCCCGAGATCCTCAGCGTGACCAAAACCTGACCAGCAAGTCCCTTGTCCACTACCACTACCTCCCCCCCATGACCTCTGCTGGCCTATAGGACAAGGACTCACTCCAAGGGGGTTTTATGACCCCTACTCTATTTAAGCCAGCCCCAGACTGAAATCGGCCCCTTTTGTTCCTGCTCTCCCCTGGTTCCTGTCGCCCCCTGCTCCTGCTCTCCGCTCCCGCTCCCGCGTGCTCCAGCTCCCGTCCGTTCCCCGCGGTTTATCCTCATCCCCTCCACGTGTTTCTTTGGTAATTCAATAAACCCCTTTCCTTTTCTTATACGACAGTTCGAGCCTCGGTCCCTTCCTGCAAATTCCGCTAACAGAGAGGAAGAAAGAGAGAGAAAGTGGATGAGAAAGAGAGAGAAAGATATATGGTTGCCTCATTTTCTAGAGGATACTTTTGCCAGAGAGACACTGCGTCTCTAACCGTGCTAAGCCTATCGATAATTTTCTTTTGTTTTCGTGCCCCGCGCTTGGGCGCCAACTGTCGGGATTGCTGCGTTACTTATTAATAGGGCCAAGGTCTAAAGCTACCCCCTTTTTGGGGCCCAAAAAGGGGGCTCCTTCTGCCAGCAGAAAGAGTTAAAGTAGCTTACCTGGCGAAGATAGGCATACCGGGCAAAAGTCGCCCAGTGTCTCTACCCCCGCCTTATTGACTGACACCACGCCACACCCGGGGAGTTTTGGTAGAAAGCAATGCCAAAAACTCGGTTTATTGAGGAAGTTGGATGGTCTTATATAGGACATGGGCCAATCAACAGAAAGATCATAGGGACACATAAGGATCATGGGTGGATGCCATTTGTGGAGCCATTGGCCTATCTTTGGGGTGGTGTAAGCTGCCTGGTACTGAAAACCGGGAGGAAAAACTCTCGGAGGCAGAGTTAAGCTTCTACTACTTTTACTTCTACTTTCTTAGAGCTTAGAGAGGGAAAGAAAGATTTTTCTTAGAGAGAAAGATTAAAGCGAGCTTTTCTTCTTGTCTTCTTAGTTTAGAGTCTTAGAGAGAAAGAAAGATAGAACTTAGAGCTTAGCTTAGAGAAAGATTAGAGCTTCTTTCTTCTCTCTTCTTTCTTCCTTCTTCTTTCTTCTGTCTTCTGTCTTCCTCAGGAGTCTCGGCCTAACTCTGACCAGTCATTACTTCTTCTATCTGGTTTCTCTTCTGTCTTCTATCTGGTTTCTCTTCTGTAACCGCTCTGCCTATGTTCTGGCCGCTCTGATTCTTCTGACCGACCGAGTGACTGCCCGGCTGACTGAATTCTCCGTTCTCCTAACTCGGACCGCTTTCACCCGGTTATATACCTTCAGCTTTTCGGGTGCCTACAGGTGCGTCACATACGTATCAGGTGGAACTTATGGCTTCCAGCTAGCTGCAACAGCCCTTCCTAATTAGGGCTCCTTCATATTCCTTCCCTTTAGTTTAAAAAGGTGCTTTCTATTTTCTCTATTTTCTTTTATTTTCCCTACCTAGCTTTTCACCTTTTATTTTTGAAAGGGTGGATATTTGAGCCCTTTTTGAGGAGGTGCTGCGGCTTTTAAGGAAGCCTACTGCTGAGGAGCAGCTAACGCACTTAGTTAAGCACAATTGCATAAGCGGCTTTGACTTTTTTTTTTTCTCTTCTTTATTTTTCTTTATGGCTTTCTTGCCAAAGCTCAATGGCTTTTTTTCTGCATGGTTTTTACCATGCTATTTAATTCTCTATTTTCTTTTAAGCTCATGGCTTTTTTCTTTATACTAAAGCTCAAGGCTTTTTCTCTATATTTTTTATGGCTTTTGGCCGGCTACTCTGCTTCGGCTTTTGGCCGGCTCGCTTCGGCTTTTCGCTGGCTACTCTGCTTCAGCTTAATTCTTAACTGGCCTCAACTGAGTCAGAGGCTATGCTCTCTTGTTTACTACTCTTTTTGCTGGTCTCAACTGAGTCTGAGGCTATGCTTTTTCGTTGCTCTCCTTATTTCTTAGCTTTTCTTCTCTGCCTGCCGAGCCCCGGACGGACCACCATTTGTAAGCTGTCTGGTACCGTAAACCGGGATAAAAACTCTCGGGGGCAGAGTTAAGCTTTTACTACTTTTACTTCTACTTTCTTAGAGAGAGCTTAGAGAGGGAAAGAAAGATTTTTAGAGAGACTGATAAGCACAATTGCATAAGCGGCTTTGACTTTTTTTTTTTTTTTTCCTCTTCTTTATTTTTCTTTATGGCTTTCTTGCCAAAGCTCAATGGCTTTTTTTCTGCATGGTTTTTACCATGCTATTTAATTCTCTATTTTCTTTTAAGCTCATGGCTTTTTTCTTTATACTAAAGCTCAAGGCTTTTTCTCTATATTTTTTATGGCTTTTGGCCGGCTACTCTGCTTCGGCTTTGGGCCGGCTCGCTTTGGCTTTTCGCTGGCTACTCTGCTTCAGCTTAATTCTTAACTGGCCTCAACTGAGTCAGAGGCTATGCTCTCTTGTTTACTACTACTCTTTTTGCTGGTCTCAACTGAGTCTGAGGCTATGCTTTTTCGTTGCTCTCCTTATTTCTTAGCTTTTCTTCTCTGCCTGCCGAGCCCCGGACGGACCACCATTTGTAAACTGCCTGGTACCGTAAACCGGGATAAAAAACTCTTGGAGGCAGAGTTAAGCTTTTACTACTTTTACTTCTACTTTCTTAGAGCTTAGAGAGGGAAAGAAAGATTTTTCTTAGAGAGGGAAAGAAAGATTTTTCTTCTTAGCTTAGAGTCTTAGCTTAGAGTAGAGTAGCTTAGAGTAAAGAAAGATCTTAGAGTTAGAGTTAGAAAGATAGAGCTTAGCTTAGAGAAAGATTAGAGCTTCTTTCTTCTCTCTTCTTTCTTCCTTCTTCTTTCTTCTGTCTTCTGTCTTCCTCAGGAGTCTCGGCCTAACTCTGACCAGTCATTACTTCTTCTATCTGGTTTCTCTTCTGTCTTCTATCTGGTTTCTCTTCTGTAACCGCTCTGCCTATGTTCTGGCCGCTCTGATTCTTCTGACCGACCGAGTGACTGCCCGGCTGACTGAATTCTCCGTTCTCCTAACTCGGACCGCTTTCACCCGGTTATATACCTTCAGCTTTTCGGGTGCCTACAGGTGCATCACATACGTATCAGGTGGAACTTATGGCTTCCAGCTAGCTGCAACAGCCCTTCCTAATTAGGGCTCCTTCAGGGTGGTTTCAGTTCTCACAGCCACACCCCTGCTTAGCCTAGGTCCTGTAACAGGGCGTGGTAATGTGGCAAGCAGCCAGACAGCAGTGTAAGGTCCAGACAATTCCTGGAAATAAAACACCAGAAGGAGATATTTTAATGGAGTTTTGGCCAGAACGTGCCAAATGCTGCCTGTTTGTGAAAACAAAACAGATATTTGGGTTTCTGGCTCAGTGGTAAATCACTTCCCTGGCATGTGTAAGGCAATGGGTTCGATTCTCAGCACCACATAAAAATAAGTAAAATAAAGGGCCATCAGCAGAAATAAACAAAAACAAACAAACAAAAAACCAAGCCAGAGCTCCTGCCTTGATCCTGCACTATTGACAACAATGCTGCTTTGTTAATAGGCCCCTCTCAACTTCTACAGCATCTAGAGAGAAAAATGGAAAGATTCTAAAAGTACAACTTTTCTTTTGTTTTAAAACAAGGAGTTTTACAGTCTTTTGTATTCTCTAGATGTCTGGGCTTTCTAAATTATTGTATTTTTCTAATCAGTTTAATTTTATATCACTATGAAGGATTTGTGCTCTCTTCCTTTATTCAAAGGCCAACTTCAAGAGAGGGTTTTGCTGGCAGTGGGTCTGGCAGTCATGGGGCAAAGCTGGCAAATCAGAAGTCATTTATTTCAGTGTTCCCATAATTGTCAGATTTCAAACCTGACATTTTCATCTTCGTAGTGCTACTCTATTTTTAAATCATAATGTAAATGTCTGATTGGCTCTTTACCTTAATTTCTAAATCAAATAAAATCATTGATAAAAATCTGTACCACTTCTTCCAACCTATGGAGCGCCACCTACAAAATTATAAATTTTTTTTCTGTTTATTTGTCTATTTTCTTTGTATGTGCACAAAATATCTTGTATTTGTGCTATGTCTATATGTATGTGAGATGAAAAATTGGCACATAGAAAAATGAAAGCTCATAATTTAAAATACATATACATCCAAATACATTTTAATTAATTCAAGTAACATAAATAAGTTCAGTAAAAACTCTGTAAACAGATCAAAGTAATATGGCTTCAATATTACTGACTCATAAATTGTTCCAGGTGGTCAGATGATTCATAAAGTGCTGATTTATGTGAAATACCTAAAATATATTATATGTTGCTTCTAATAATTTTCTTCAACAGGAAATAGATGATTAATATCATTATCTACATTTGCTTGATGTCTTGTCTTTCAGAGTTAATAAATAAGTTAAATTTAAGATGAATTGGATTAATTACATATCTTTTATTAAAGGAGATACTTATTAATTTACAAAGTTGCAATGCTAAATATCTTCTACTAAATATTGGAACATCAAGCACTCTTAACTAAAAGATATTTAGATGTTAGATGTGTAAATAATTTGGCTAATACCAAAATGGTCTAATTCCTTTGTTCTTTATGTTCTCACTGACAACGGACTTCCTGAGATTTCAGCTTCTGTCAGGTGCGATTTATAGACAAGGGTCTCAAAATTTTTTTCTTCTGGTAAAGTAAAAGGCTGTGAATATCTGGGTAAGTTAAAACAAAATTGGGACAAAACAAATTTGAATAAGATTGCATGTAATTAAATTGGTTGTATATAATTAACACAATAAGCTAAAGTTATTTAAAACTTTTTCTTCTTATAAAAAGAGAAGTTTGGCTTTATGCTAGGACATTTTTATGTGGATAGATAAGATCTTTTCTCCAACCCCTGTTAATTGGGCCTTCTAAATAATGACACAACAAAGAAATGCTAAAACAATAATATACTTGCATTCCACTAAAATAGTTTTTAGTGTCTATTAAGTTTTATTACTTACACACAAAAGATGCTAGTCTTAAAGGAATGAAGATTTGTACAATTTTGGTTAAGCAGTAACTGATATTTTAAAGTATATCATTATATTTCAGACTTCAAATTGAAGGATATGGAAAATAGGCTTCAGGATATTTCCCCTATCTACAGCTCTTTCCCCACTGGCCTTGTTCATTGTTAACTGGAGTTTTTGATAATTAAGGGCCCAGGCCACAGCCAGAGAGAAGGCAGGAATGGAAAATGGGAGAATACAAAAGAACTTGCACCTTCCTGGCCCTTACTTCCCTGTCCTGTTGGATCAGCTGATCCCAATGCAGTAAACCCTAGCAACTTCCTTACCTAATTTTCTTTCACACACTAATGGATTAGCTGACCCTAAGAAACCTCAGGAATTACCTTTCTGCTCCACCCTAAATGAAGCCAATAAAATTCAGACCCTTGTCTAGTCTCAGGTTGTTTTTTTTACACTGAAGATGAGCCTCTTGGGTGTTTGATTAACTCCTTGCTGAATAAAGAGCTTGCTGAGCACAGGTTTGCTTTCTGCTTCTCTTCTTTGTCCTTACATATTTTGGTTCCCTAACCAGGAACCCACTTGAAAACACTTTGTGTTTACACAAAATTTTTTTATACCTACAATATTAACTACTTTCAGAGACTCCAGGCTGTCCTGCAAAGAAACACTGTGTCCTGAAGATGATGTCCTGCTTCATGGAGGAGAGCAGCAGTCTGTGGATCCCTCCATACCAAGGTAGCTTAGGGGATCTTACCTCGAAGGAGGAGATAACTTGTGAGGAAGGGCTGTGTAAGAAGTGTGTACATAAAGCACACATTGGTTTGAATGTGGCAAGTGCTGTCTTTGTGCTTTTTGGTGTGGTAGTGCCTGCATAAGTCCAGTGTTCTCCAGGGTACTA
>CM046663.1:126053398-126071445 GCA_025594165.1 Tamias sibiricus | reverse complement strand
TGCAGCTGAAACAGACTTTTCCTACATTACCTCCTAGCAGCCCATTTGAAGATACACATGATTATGCAGATAAATCCTGAAGCTCAGAGAGATTAACTAACTTACCCAATGTCAAACTCTGAGGAGACTGACTACAACAACATACAGCAGAGAAAAAATAAGGTTTGTTGGGCATGGTGGTGCACACCTGTAATCCCAGAAGCTCTGAGGTAGAAGGATCAAAGATTCAAAGCCAACCTCAGTAATGCAGCGAGGCCCTTAGCAATGCAGTGAGACACTCTCTCTAAATAAAATATTAAAAAGGACTGAGTTTGTGGCTCAGTGGTTGATTGAATGTGGGTTTAATACCCAGTACCAAATATATATAAAGTTGCAACTGGGCAAGTTAATGGCAGCACTGCAGAAATTAAATTTTAAAAGGGGGGGATGTAGTTTTCCATCTTCATTCCAGAATAGATGGTGTCTCTGCGACCAAAATGTAGAAAAGGCATAATGAACAGATTGATGAGCAGATAAATTCATGGAGGTCATTTCATGTGCTATGACTGTACATGGGTCCTGTGCTCTCTATGTGGGTACCTCAAACTGTCGTATGAAGAAATAAAGGTGCACTGGGGCACATGGAGGAATATTTTTGGAATTAGAAGACTTGAAATAGATTAGACACTGAAGGAGTAGAGTAAGCCAAAATTGGGTTGAGCAAAAAGCTTCTCCAAAAGCCATCTGCACTGTCCTGGGATTCTACTCCCCCTAGCCATAGACTCCTCTGCTGATGGTCTTCTTCACCAAATGGACTGTGGCAGGTCTAGCTCTAAAGTCCAGATCTCCTGTTTTCTTTTTGGACCCTCTTCATGGGTTCAATACTTTCCCACCATGTAAAATGCAGCCATGGGCAACAGCTTTGAGATCACCACCAAGGACTTCAGTGAGAAAAAAAAATTGTGGAGTAGTGATGTTGTAAGAGCCCCTGATAATGGGAATGCTAATGAGGATGATGGGGGAACAGGAGGCCAGGCAGACAATGAGGTAGATGAAGAAAGGCAGGAAGGTGATATTGAGAAAGAGGATGGAGATATCAAGAAGGAGGCTGGGGTAGCTTTGGGATATGGGCAGCTGAAGATGATGTGGATGGCAATGTTGATACCAATGAGGATGCCAAGACAGCAAGGAAAGGAACAATAAGCCA
Source organism: Tamias sibiricus (assembly GCA_025594165.1). Taxonomy (NCBI): domain Eukaryota; kingdom Metazoa; phylum Chordata; class Mammalia; order Rodentia; family Sciuridae; genus Tamias; species Tamias sibiricus. The sequence goes on along the minus strand of CM046663.1, from coordinate 126,070,259 downwards.
AGCATGGTGGTACAGGCCTGTCATCTCAGCAACACAGGCAGCTGAGGCAGGAGGATCATAAATTGGAACCTCAGCCTCAGCATTTTAGCAAGATTGAGCAGTATAGTGAGATCTTGTCTCAATATAGAAAATAACAAGGACAGGGATGGAGCTCAGTGTTAAAATACCACAGGGTTCAGTCCTCAACACAAAAAAAAATAAATAAATAAATAAATAAATAAAAAGACAACAAGGAGGGAAAGAATGAAAAGTTAAAACTTTAAAATGTCATGTGACCTAGTCATCCTTCACTTCCTTTCTCAACCTAAAGATGGTCCTTTTCAAATAGAAAGTCCCACCCACTTACTTTTGTCAGCACCATTGGCAGATGACATAAGTTCTCACTCCACTCAACCAAAACCATAATGTGAATTTGCAACACAGAAGGGTTCTATTTTTTTTAACTTTACTTTAAAAAGACAAGTTCACATTTTTTTTTTTCATTTTCATTTTATGTTTTTTGTACATTTTGATCAGGGTCAGGCATTTTTATTGGTCACAAATAACAAAACCAGCCTTTGAAGAATTCTGACCTTATTTTGGTGTGACCATGTTCATTATAATTGCAAAGAAGAAAAAAAGAAGGTTAAAAAAAATGACAACAGTGGCTGCAGTGGCACACACCTCTAACACTAGCACCTCAGGTGGCTGAGGCAGAGCATCCAAAGTCTGCCTGGCAATGGAGCCAGATCCTGACCAGAAATAAAAAATAAAAATAAAGGTCAATGTAACTCAGTGTTAGTGGCCCCTGGTTCAGTCCTCAGGAGCAAAAGGACTCGGGAGCTATCTTTTTCCCTCCATTCCAGTAATTTTTGTGTCTGTGTACTTAGCTGGACTATAATTATATGGTTTGTATGAGATAATATTAAAGGACAAAGATAAAAGGCTTCTTTTTCTTTGTTTTATAGTCACTGAAGTTGGTATTTTTTATAATTTGTTGGCCGATTGGTGTAAAATCATGTTGCCCAAAATTATACCAGAATTTTATTTTGCTGAGTTCTTCTAATAATCAAATAGAAAGGTTGGCCTTAGATTGATTTTTCTGGCTATTACTTGTTTCCCAATAATTCAAAGTTCCCATCAGTTTTGTTTCTTTCTTTTTTCAGTAGCCAGAATTCACTCCATGTAGTGATCTATCCTCCCCTCCTCCATTAAGCTGATTCCAAAGCCCACCTGGACAGACGCCCTTGCTGCCTTGTTCTAATTCATTTTTCAACTCCAGTCAGGCTCTCCTCAGTGCTCAATCCACGATTCACACCATCAAATCAGCTCCAAATGGTCCAATCTCATGGGTAATTTTCCTAAGTCATCACACATATTGGCCAATCTCTTTTGTATTTGTTATCCTACTTCACATTTTTTATATGAATCTTGCCTTCAGAGCATGTTTTCTGAGACCTTCAACCTTGTTACAAATGCCCATAAGGAGCTGGGAGTGGTGGTAATCCCAGTGTCTTGAGAGATTGAGGCAGGAGGATCTTGAGTTCAAAGTCAGCCTCAGCTGCTTAGTGAAGCCCTAAGCAACTCAACAAGATCCTATCTCTAAATGAAATATAAAAAAATGCCAGGGTATGTAGCTCAGTTGTATGGTAGCTCTCAATTCCCGGTAACTCCCCCAAAAAATTAAAATTAAATTAAAAATGCCCGTGATGATAAGAGCTCAGCACACACCAGGTCCTGTTATTGGAGCCATGTGATGGAGCTGTGAACAGCACAATGCAGGCTCAGAAACATTAACATTCAGATAAACTATTAAAAACACATAATCCCTGCATGGAATGGGAGTGCACACCTGGAATCACAAGTACTCATGGGGCCAAAGCAGAAGGACTGCAAGTTTAAGGCCAGTCTGCCAATTTAAAAAGACCCTCACCAACTAAGCAAGACCATATCTCAAAATTTAAAAATAAAATAAAAAGGGTTAGCGATATGGCTCAGTAATAGTGGCCCTGGCTTCAATACTCTAATACAATAATAATAATAATAAAGTACCATTTCTTTTTTCCATGACCCAAAGAGGACATGTTCAATAAAGCTATTTAACATTCCTGTCAAAGTGTGAAAACTACACCCTGTAAATTGAGTGAATTTGGGAAACTGATAACTCAGCCAATTGGCTTCTAGAACATTGAATTTTGTTGAGATGATTTGATATCAATTGCCCATTAACTGAATTTCTCCACCTAAAGTTTAGCTGCTTGAATCATTCTCTCATATCACAGCATTTAGTTCACTCAATCATAATAATGCTGAGAAAATCAGCTAACACTTATTAGTTTATACTTTGTTTCTCCATTAATCTCTTTTCAAATACACACACACACACACACACACACACACACACACACACACGTATATAAAACCACTATTCTACAAGCCAAAATCCTGCACAAAATATTACTCTCATTTATCATCATTATGTAAGTTTTTTTTTTTCTTATTTCTTTACTTATTTTGTACTTGGGCTTAAACCCAGGAGCACTTTGCAAATAAGCCACATTCCCAGTCCTTTTTATTTTCTCTTTTCAGGCAGGTTCTCTCCAATTTTAGGTAGTTCTTACTGTTGTAAAAAAAAGGTAAATGAAATGACATGATGGGTAAGAAGAATGGAGTCCCCTTTTAGAAATTTAAATACACCTGTGACACTTTAACTCTTATTCAACATCTTTTCAGTGATGACAGAAAGCAATTTTAAACCTTTTTTATTTACCAAACTATGTAGTCATAACAATACACCAGTGTACGTATATATGCAAAACAAACAAAAAAGGCCTTGTAGCTTTTAAAAAACATTTTAGATTGAGAGCTAACCCTTGTATATTGACCTCTAAACAAAGCAATGTGTAAAAACAAAATCTCTACAGTTGGATAAAGTAGAACTGATCTGAAAAAACACATTAACCAAGGCAAGCCAGGTCAAAATGATGAGCTCAAAAGATACATAATTATCAAAAAGTTTCTGGCCTCTGGCCTGATGTAGTATTCAGAAGTAAAAAAGAGTTTGAGAAAAATAATGGAGATGTGTGGGCACTCAGAGAAAAAAGGATTTTGATTTTTTTCATTGTAAGGAAATACAGACAAAAGCCATGTCCCCATCCCTCCCTGAAGGAATTTCCCAAAGAAGCAGCAAGGGAGCCTACTTCTATCAGTCTAACACTGTAACTTTTTGAGGAGAGTGGTCTCCTTTAGCTTCAGGTCCTTTTGCACCTTGTATGGTGACCTTTTCCTGGTGTCTGTGGGAACAATTGGAGAGTCCTCAGGAGCAGCCCTATCCACCATTCAAGTCTTCAATCACAGATGAATGGATGGATAAAGAATGATAAGAGTATAGACAGAGGGATACATGCATCTCACATGTGTCTAAGGAAATGAATAACCTTTTTAAAAATCTCTAATTTTCCTCCTGTGTTCTCTTTCCATGTATCTGTCTAGGCTTTATAAAACTCTGTTTGCCTTTCTAACAATTATATAATGGATATACAAATGAGCAGATTCCCTCATGAGACAATTTGTTACATCATAGCTCAGATGTAATGCTAGTTTTCCACTGATTGTGTTTCAACCACTGTTGTGATGATCTACCAACCATGAAGTGAATTAAGATTAAAAAAGATACATGAAGCTGGTCACAGAGGTGCATGAATGTAATCCCAGCAGCTCTGGATTCTGTGGCAGGAGAATCGCCACTACAAAGCCTGCTTCAGCAATTTAGCAAGGTTCTCAGCAACTTTGCAAGACCCTGTCTAGGAAAAAAGAAAAGAAAAAAAAAAAAAACTCAGTAAAAAATTTGCTGGGGAGATGTGGCTCAGTGATTAAGAACTCCATTTACCAATAACACACATATAAAATAAAACAAAATCTACTTGGAGCAACTGTAAATTGATGGGAGGACCTGTGAAATTTCATATGTGTTTTGAACACATGCTATCTGAGACAAATAATGACACAATCTTCAAGACACTGAATTATTTATTCACCTGAATATTTTGCACCCACCTAGGTTCCAATATATAGAAGAGGTTTTACAATGATTCCTGGACACCTGGAGCATACATAGGTCATTGAGTAGAGGTCATGGGGTAACCAGAAAGAGCTGAGTCCCCTTGTCAGGCTGGCTCAAAGTGTATTATATGTGCCTGGTTCTACTTCTTCTCTCTCTCTGGGGACCTTGATCACCTGCTGGAGCTGGATAGAGCCCTTTAGATACACCTGGCAAGGTAAGCATTATTTGTTTGCAACCAGACACAAACTCCTGTCTCCAGCCCTCTTAGAATTTCCAGCTGCCTATCTGCGGATTTGGTCCCTCAATCCTACCAGAAATTATGCTCTGACCTTGCTCTGTAGTGAGGGAAATTCCACCTGAGAGCTGGCAAGTGAAGTCTAATTGCACCTTACTCGGATAAATCTTGATTTGGGCTCCAGAAACCCTAAGGGGCCAGATTCTTCTTGCTAAGGCTTTGTTCTTACTTTAGTAAAAGGTCACCAGACAGTGCCTGGAATCCAAAGCGACCAGATTGAGACTTGACAGGCAAGAACTGTGACTTGTTCCTAAGAACTTCAGCTCCTCAGCTCTCCAGAGAAAGAGGTTTCAGGGAACCCACCATGGGGTCACCAAGGAAATCCCCACTGTGTGCTAATGACTTTACTGAGGCCAAAAAATTCCTGGAACACAACCCAGGCAAAACTCTGGCTACCAACCACTTCCATGTTAGACTTCTAAGGCTGAGACAAGAGCTTGCTCCCAGGAGCTCACAGATACCCTTTGACAAAATCCCACTGGACACAGAAAAATCCCCTGATGGAAACACACCATAAAACTTAATTCTGGCCTAGGCCAGGTAAACCCAGACTCACAGATCCCAGAGACTGTCACAGACTCTAGCATGCAAAACCAACTGTTGAAATAAAACGTATACATTACAAACACATAATATGAAAATAACACACCACTACACTTTCTCTAGGTAGGAAAGTTACTAGGATATTGGGAACAGCTTTATGTCAGTATATTTGACATCTTTTACAAATATGACCTATAACTGGGTGACTTTGGAGAGCACACTCACCTCGTCTCCTGGTGACAAATATTCTCTTTTTCACTGTATGTAATAGTCTGATCTTTTATTTTGAAACCAAATCTAAGAAGAAAGAAATTATTTCAATCAAATATCTTAGAGTGAAGCTTAGTTTCAGCATTATCACTGGCTTGCTTCAGGACCTGGAGTAAACACAAAAAGGCAATCCTTCCTGGCCTAAATTATGGAGTTTATTATGAAAATTATCAATGGTGCACAATTCCAAATGCCCAACTGTCCCCAGAATCTGCCGCAGGTTTTCTGTCCATGTGGACCCAGGCTTTGCAAAGTTTCTCAGTAAACTCTCTGTAAACTCTTCAGTTATACTGAGCAGATCAACAGCTGACCTACACACATTCCCACAGCTTCTAGATTTTTCTCAAGCTGCTCCATCAACACACATTCCTGACTCAATGGACAGTAAATTTATTCTTAAATTCATTGCTCTTAAAAGCCACAAAGAGATTAAAGCAATGTTTGTCAAAACTGGACAGTGCATATAGACGTGATTCTAATAATTGCACAGAACAACTCTAGTCTATATTTATTCTCCTGCATTAATTGAAGATAATTGCAATGCCACCCATAGTCCCCAAAGCTTTGAGGTGAGTGTTTCAAAATGACATAATGTTTTTTAAACTATGCAACCTAATGAGCTAGGGTTGTAAAAGAGCACAGGCAAGAGTGTCTGGAAGCCTTTTTGTATTTGATCTTTCCTACAACTCATCTCCAAGTTTAGGATAGCTTTAGATTGATACCTAGAAGAGTTTTTCAACCACACTTAGCATCCTTAAAACTGTAACTGTACATAACAAAACTGGTACCTTAAAACACATGCTCTCATTTTCTCTTCCAACATAATTAGTCACAAAAATAGAAGATGTGAGCATTCCAAAATTTGTCAACAGTTAGCAGGTCAGTTACAAAAAGATGAAACCAAAAGACAGGTGTTCCTTTTCTCACTATCATACCTCCTCGGAAACTCTCCCCCATACTACGATTGCTTTCCAATCACCTGGGCCTTCTCTTAGCATTTGCACCTCATTTTAATTCAAAATTCCCACCAGCCATTATTTTCATAAGATTTTCCACTTATTTCTCTAACATCATTGTTTTGTGGGACCTTTGAAATGTTTCCAGTATATGGAACATTTATAATACAATTACATCAAATATTACAGAGAATTTACTGTTCATTTATGATACAACACTCTTCTTATATTCCCTATCTTATTTTATCAAAGAAAATGTGTTCCTAGTGTCCAGCAACCAATACATTCAATTATTTCTTGGATAATGACAGGATAGAGATATATGGAAACCTTCTTCAGTGTATATTAGGACAATACTCATATGGTAAAACTTTGTGCAGCTTGAACAATAATTTAAAAAAAATCATCATATCAGAAATTCTCCCCAAAAAATATTGGCTCATTCAACAAATGGCTACAAAGTACTTATTAGTGCTCTGAGGAGCCAATGTGAGATGTAATTGAACCAAGTCCTTTCTCTAGTACCTTAGGTGATCACCTCTTCAAGGTTTGATTGGCATACCATAATTAACAGATATAAAATAAAAACACCTAATATCTCTGACAAAAAACTGACCAGGACTAATTTTAGGGTGATCTGTAACTCCTCTTACTGAATACCCAACATCTCTGCAAACTACCAGTTCCACCTTGAAAAATATTCAATCTTCCTAGTTCTATAGAATTCCACAGCCATCTCTATGAAAACAACCTGCATGCTTCCTATTCTAGATAAATAAGAGCATCTTAGTTGATGCCTATTCCCAAACCAGCCTCAAAATAGTTGATTTTTTCATAAAAGTAATATGATACATTACACCACAGTAAAATGAATAATTGAAAATAGGCAACTATGTCCTGTGTGAGGAAATAATATGAAATTTTATCAAAGAATCATTGTGTTTCCTATATCTCATGCACAAAGATATAATCATGCAATTTTTGGACTTTTGACTTACATTGATTTCACATATGTGGCAATGCATTTGCTTGGCCAACTCCTCATGGGTCGAAAAATCTGGGAATGGATTGTGTTCAAATGATTGATTAAGAATCTCCAAATCATGTTTTGTAAATTTGTGCCATGATTTTCCTTTTTCTCTTTCTTGTTTTCTTTCTCTTACTTCCTGATGACTATCTTCAACTGAAGATGCTGAAAATATGGAGACAGAAAGGAAAGAATTGAGGAACATTAGTAGCATCCAGAGAAAGAAAAGCTTATTTGTCACCAAGATCTTACAAGATGGAACTCTGCCTCACAACTTATACATAATAACAAAATCAACAATGGGTTAACAAGTGTTCCTTATAAATTTGAGGAGACCATGAGATTTAGATCTCCAGTGTAAGAAAAAATTTTAGCCTAACAAAAATTCAAAATATATAGAAAGAGACCAGTAAAGACTGCTCAGCCATAATTCTAAATAGGAAAGTAGAAACAAACCAGCTCACATCAATCTGATAATCAACACTTTAAATGGTTGGTGGAGAGAGAATAAGTTTCGGGCTGGGGATATAGCTCAGTTGGTAGAGTGCTTGCCTCCCATGCAGAAAAAGAAAAGAAAGAAAAGAAAAAAAAAAAAAAGGTTTAACAAAATATTGAGCAAGCATTGGGATTCTAAAGTATTGATTATTATGACCACTTAGGTTTGTTGCTCATATTCTGTTATTCAAAGTGAGCTTATCCTTCACTGTAACAATCAAACAAAGGATACTTTAAGTTGTTTGAGCATGTTTACCTGACCCATTCTAACACCTGTCAAATGGCATGGCAGTTGTAAAACACTGACATAGACTATCAAAATTTGTATGGCGAGTATGTTTTTTCTGGTGGTCTCGAGGATTGAAGGCAGGGCCTCAGGTATGCTAGGCAAGCAGTCTACCACTGGGTCACACTCAAAATAGAAAAAACAAAAAGTCTTGAAATGTAGCTCAGTGAGAGAGCACCCCTGGATTCTTTGCCAGCACAACACAAAAGTAAATAATGAAAAATAAGAATATAAAATTCAGGATAGAAGTGTAAAGAAATAGTGTATTATGAGATTGAAGTTATCTTTCCATAAAAATGAAATATTGTGACCTGAATTTTCTCTCTATAAGAAAAAACAGCTACAAAAATGACACAATAGAAAATGAGATGGGAGTCAAAACATTCCACTACCAAAAAGAAGAAACCCAAGTCTAAGTTATAAGAATTAAGGAGGAAGAAACACAAACACACACACAGACACACAGACACACACACACACACACACACACACACACACACACACACACAACACACACACAAAACATACATACACACCTGTAAAATATACCCAAAAAGAAAAATGGCAGTTGTAGCCTTACTCCCTGTTCTTCCTCACTCTCTCTTGATCCAGTAGCTTGAATTTCTATTATTTTTCAGATGGGTAAGAGATAAACCCACCAGCTGTTCCACTGGCTTTACCACAGAGCTTTTTCCCTGTACTTTTGTACTTTTCATTTTGATAAAAGGTCTTGAAAAGTGGCCTCAGACATGAAATTCTCCTGCCTTGGGATCCAGGATACACCAGAATGACAGGCATGCACCTTGTGACCCTCTACTGGTGCATTGTTAATTTTACAAAATAATGGGATTCTGATTGACAAGCTCATACATATAAAACACGTGATTGATTGAAACAACCTCCCTGTTTCTGTCAAATCATTTTTTCTGAGTGACCTACTTCATGTGGAAGGCTTCCATCCTTCCATGGAAACAAACATGGAACATTCATTTCTGTTTCAAAACAAAAACAAACAAACAAACAAAAATCACGAGGCAGGATTTAACAAATGGTGCTGCAAAAATAGTATATCCACATTCAAAGAATCAACATGGACAATTTACCTCACATGAAAAAATTAACTGAAAATGGAAAATAAATAAATCTAGAAAAATGAATAAAACTTGCTGCAAGGAAACTTGGGGTACAATTTCATGAATTTGTATTTGGAAATCATTTCTTAGCTATGTCATCAAAGGCACAAACAAAATATATATTAGACAACAACAAAAAAATTGTGCATCAAAGGACACGATGAATATAATAAAAGGACAATCTGTGGAATTGGAGAATCCCTTTGAAAAAGATATCTGATAAAGTGTTGATATCAGGGCATGAAGAACCACAACTCTAATTTTATGTGGGCTAAGGAATGGAATAGGTATTTCTCTAAGTTAAGATAAACAAAATTTCATTAAGCATGTGAAATGATGGTCAACATAGCAAATCATTAAGGAAGCCAAATTCAAATTCACAAAAATATACCATCTCATTCCCATTATGATGGTTACTATCCAAAAAGCAAATAGCCAAAATAAAACAACTGCAGAGAAGCGCTAGAGGAAATGGAACCCCTGATGCACTGTTAGAAGGCTAAATGGTGTAGCTACAATGAAAAAAAAAATGGTCCTTGCTCCAAAAAATAAAAAATAAAATAAAATAAATAAATAAATAAAATAAAATAAAATAAGAATAAAAATAACTATAATATCCAGCAATATTATTTGTGTAATATATTTACAGTAGACAAAGTCATAGACCCCCAAAAAGAAAAAGTTGTACTCCTCAGGGGCTAAGAAGTGGGCATGTGAGACTTGTGCTTTAATGGTTAAAAAGTATCAGTTTTACAAGATGAAAAGAGATCTATGGACACTTGCTGGTAGTAGTTAAAGGACAATGTGATGCCACTGAAGTGTACATTTAAAATGGTGGTGAGGGTAAAGTTTACATGATGTTTTATTAAAATAAAAAAAAAAAAGTTACTCAAAGAAATCTTCCCAAAAGAGAACACGTGAATCTATACAATTTAGACAAACATAGTTCACTTTTATAGCAAAGGCACTTACACAATAAATAACCAGTCCTCAAAACAGAATTAATTCACTCTGGAGTGGAGACTCTCTGGACTTTATGATGACACCCCACAATACTGTTCCATCAGGGTTAAGTTTTTCACGCAGGAACTTCCAGGGGGTCAAAACAAACCACTATGTTGACTCCATTTTCCAGTTGGACTGAGCCCAGAGCTATTTGACTTTCAGTCATGCACCAAATTACAATGTTGTGGTCAAGGATGGACAGGATATAATGGTGATGCCACAGAGCATATCATCAAGTGACTATTGACATCAGAGTTATATTAGTTTATGTAACTGCACTCTATGATGTACACACAACAAAAATCTCCTCACACATTTCTCAGAACCAATATCACCTTTAAGTAATGCCTGATTGGAATCTTTTGGTTTGTTTGTTTGCTTGTTTTTGCTTTTTGACATGATTGTAATATGAGAAATACAATTCCTCTTAAAATACACACATAGTAAATTCTGTCTTATGGGGCAAAAGTACAATTTCCTTTATGAACAAAAGGAACATAGTATTTAGTCATGATAGTGAGCTCTGGAGAGTACATTTGAGGCTTATCCCTGTATAGGACAGCCTGGCGAGAAGAGTAAAGGAAGCAATGCTTCTAATAATATTACCTAGGAGACAGAAAGTTTCCCCAACATTTTATATGCAGTACCACTTTTCAACCTCTTGTCCTAGAGAACCATCAAATATGTGCAACATGAGGTACTAGCTCTGAAACTGCAAGCCACGCATTGTTTGGAAACAATGCCTAAATGGGGATTTAAAATTTCAAAAAAAAAAAAAAAACACAAAACACTGGATTCACAGTAAATCGGGGAGTACAGATGAGCAGAACCAATTTCAAGGAAGTTTCCAAGGAAGATTATGGTCTGCTTTATACACTTGCCACCACATAACTCATATAAAAATGTCTCAGATTTTCTGAAAAGCAAATGTTCATGCTTCAAATGTTCAAAAGACATGAGGTTTTTAAAATAAAAGCTCAGTAGTAAAAAGAGCAACCAAAGAGAGAGTCCCATGGATTGCACTAGCGCTATGGTAAGAAGCAGGCCCTTGGGTGCCTGCTTCCCTGAGATCCATAGGGCTTCGTGTAGGACTTCACATCCCAAAGGGAATGAGGTTAATTCAACACTGTTTGTGGTGGGGAGGTGGCTTTCATACACATTTTTACCTCTGAGACCCTGTGTCCAGTGGACTGTTGGGTTCACTATGTACAATAGGGGAGGAGGGTCATGTAGAAGTAGAAAGGCAGCTAGAGCTGACCCCACTACCATCTCCTCAGAACTAGGGATCATCTAGAAAGAGAAATCAGAGCAAGAACAGGGATTTTGATTGCCCATCTCCTCAAAAAAAAAAAAAAATGAAAAAAAAAATGATGTGCAAAATGCCTTTCACTACCCTAGATATAAAAATTTCCAATTTATTTTTGAATTGCTCAGAATGTTAAAATATACATATTTGAACTTGAAAAACCATCCCCAGACCAACCACTATTAAACTCTTTCAGTATACTTTCTCACCCCTTCCACACCACTGGATTCTAGAGATCTAACCCAGGACTGTGTCATGCTAGAAAAATACCTTACCAATAATCTGCACACATGCATTGGTTTTCTTTTTGTTTGTTTTGTGCTGTAGGTACTCAGAGGGAACACAGGGCCTCATGCATGTGGGCTTCCTGAATGGGGCCTCCTGCATGCTTGGCAACACTCCACTCCTGAGCCACATCCCAGACTATCTGTTGATTCTACTTATTTGTCTCTTAACTCCAGGCCCTTTACCACCTCAGCCCCCATTCTTATCTAAAATGTTTAGACTGGTCATGAAGTCAGGATCCTCCTGCCTCAGTTGCATGAAGAGCTAGGATTACAGGGCACACCACCATGCCTGACTAACTCTTTATCTCACAGGACTGAAGAAAGAGAACAACAACCTAAAAAACTTATCCTGGCCAATTTTATTTGCTTCCCGCAACCATTCTGCATATCTTCTTGACTTGCCGCTCCAATTTTTTTCTTAAATGGGAATCCCAGACATATGGTTTGGCCTGAAAATATTCCCATATATCTCTAAAATATAAGGAATCCTTTTAATGTAACCACAGGCTTATTTTAAATATAAGAAACTTTGGAAAAGCCCTGCTTCCCAATTGCACTCTGCAGTGGCCTTAGAGAGTTCTATTGGAGGCACGAGCTGTCCCTAAACCACAATCAAGGCTCAAACACCTCCACACGCTAACACTCATGGACCCAGTCCACAGTCTGCTGGAAAAATAAAATCTTAGTCCTCCACCAAAGTAACTTACCTTTTTCGGAAGTCATCTTGAACTTCTGCTCCTCAGTTGTTCTCAGGGTAAAGTGAGGACCTCTGGAGCTGCATCTATTAATAAAGACCCACCTAGACACACCCTCAGATGGTCTGCCCTCAGTATTTACAACAAGCCCAACAGCCCCACCCTGGACAGGGTCACAGGGGCCAAACTCAGCCCCATTATAGACATTATCCCTTCTAGACATGCCCTTATAAGTTCCTTTCTCAGACCCAGACAACAACCCCCAGGCGCACCCCAGAAAGGAGAGGGGGGTTGCGAGGTGGGGGCTGGGGGAAAGCAGTAGACATAGCCCCACCCTAGCCCACAGCCCAGCCTTGACATTTGCCATTCTGTTTAACCTAACTTACCTCTTCCAATCCTAGCTTCCCTTTATTGAACACTCACTGAAACTAAACTTAATTAAGCCTTAGAACACTTCTGTAATGTCCATTCAATTTATCCCCACCTGGACTTGAGAATGAAGGGAACAGAGATATTTAGCATTTGTCAGCCCCAGACATCAAACATCAGGAACCATGAGCTCCTCTCCATTACACTATCAGAGGCCACACACTCTATGCAACAGGATGGTCATGACTCAAAAATAACCCAGATAGCTTGATATAGTCTTGATTAGGAAGTATTGACCTTTGAAGGAGGAGAGACTACAGAATAAAATTGAATGAAAACATTATAAGCTATAAGATTAATATTTTATAAACCTTAGATCATTTGTTTAAAAAGAATTTAATTTTTTTTTTTTTATTTTCAGTAATGCTAATTGAGCTTTTGTTTATTTATTTACATTGTTGTTGTTGTTGTTGTTTTTGAGTCAGGGTCTTGCAAATTGTTTGATGCAGACATCTACCTTTCAATTCTCCTGATTCAGCCTCTGCAGAAGGTAGAATTACAGGTATGTGCCTCAGAGCCCTGCTTAATTCATGTTGTTCTTCAAACAGTCCTGTGATAATGCAAAAATCTGCATTTCACAGATGAAGTAACTGTAGGCCTTGGAATTTTCTTCACAACTCTGGGACTTTGTATTTTCCCAAAAGTGTGGGAGAAGGTAGTAATATTTGGAAGATTTTTTTTTTTAATTTTATGTATAGAAAATGCAATCAATGCTTCACGGTTGTCTCCCATTCCTCTGAATCAGACAGACCTGCCCATGTTTTTTTCTATTGAAGCTATATGCCTTTTCTTTCTTTTTTTTTTTTTTTTTTTTTTTTTTTTTTTTTTTTTTTGATACTGGGAATTGAACCTACACATGTATGAAGGCTAACTCTGCAACTGGAACAGATTGTTGCTGCATTATCTCCTAAAAGCCCTATGGGGATATACATGATGATACAGATGAGTCCTGAAGCTCAGAGAGATTACCTAATTAACCTGAAGTTGAACTCTGAAAAGACTGACTACAACAACAAGCAGATGAAAATGAGGTTTGCCAGGCATGGGTGGTGCACTACACCTGTAATCAAAGTGGCTGGAGAAGAAGGCAAGAGACTCACAAATTGGAGCCTTAGCTTTGGCATTTTAGTAAGAATCATCAGGTTAGCAAGAACCTATCTCAAAATCTGAAAATGAAGAGGACCAGGGATGGACTGCAGTGGTAAAGAACCAATTGGTTTAGTCTCCAACACCATGAAAATATAACAAAAGGAAAGGTAAAAAATGTAATATGATTTGTCATCCTTGACTTCCTCTTAATCTAAGGGTAACTTTTCTGTAGAGAGGCCCACCTGCCCACTTTGGTCAGCACCACCCGAGATGACATGAGTTCTGCTGCCACTCAACCAAATCCACAAAGTGAATTTGCAGCACAGATGGGTCCTTCCTTTTTATTTCTTCAAAGTATTTTAGAAAGGGAAATTTGTATTATTCAATTTACAGTTTAAATTTTTGTTATTTCAATAGGGCTCAGACATTTTTATTATCACAAATACCCTAAACAGTCTTCAGGAAGTTCTGTCTTTAACATGGTATGACCATGTTCAATATATTTCAAAGAATGACAAAAATAAAATGTTGAAAAAAATTGTAGTTACAGAGGCAAAATTTTGAAACCCTAGCAACTCAGTTGCCTGAGGCAGAACACCCAAAATTGGCCTGGGCAATATGGACAGACCTTTATCTCAAATAATAATAATAATAATAATAATAATAATAATAATAATAATAAATAAATATCAAGGACTGAGTATGTAACTCAGTGTCAATGGCCCCTGGATCAAACTCAGGTGCAAAGGGTAAAAGGGCATCTTATTCCCAGCATTCTATAAACTTTGTGACTATGTACTTAGCTGGACTACAATTAGATGCTTTGTATGAGATAATATTAAAGGTCAAATATAAAAGTAGTCTTGTGTTTTTTTTTTTTCTTTTATTATCTTTAATGTTGCTAATTTTGTTGACCCATTTGTGTGAAACCATGTTGTCCAATATTACACCAGAATTTTATTTTGCTGAGTTCTTCTAATAATCAAATAAAAAGGTTGGCCTTAGATTGATTTCTCTGGCTTTTACTTGTTTCCCAATAATTGAAAATTTTCATCAGCTTTGTTTCTTTCTTTTCTTAGTAGCCTGAATTTACACCAGGTAGTGACCTTTCCTTCCCTCCTTCTTCAACCTGCCTCCAAAAACCACTTGCACTCACACTCTCACAACCCACCACACCCCCAACCCACCCTCACACTTCTGCCTTGTTCTCTTTCTTTCCTCAACTCCAGTCAGGCCCTCCTCAGAGCTCACTCCATGACTTACACCAGCAAATCAGTTCCAAATGACCCAATCTCTTGGGTAATTTTCCTAAGCCATCAAACATATTGGTCAATCTCTTGTTTGTTCTCCTAGCTCACATTCTTTATATGAACCTTGGCTTCAGAGCATGTTCTCTGATTCCTTCATCTTTACTAAAAATGCCCATCATGGTAAGAGCCCAGCACAGAACAGGTCCTGTAGAAGTAGCCATGTGATGCTGGAGCTGTTTAACTGCACAGTACTGCACAGTACAGGATCAGAAACCTCAACATTCAGGTGAACTTTTCAAAGTACATAATCCCTGCACGGCTACTCAGGAATGTGAAGGATTAGGACTGCAAAGGTCAAGGCTAGTCTGGAAACTAAGTGAGACCCTTAGCAACTAAGCAAGACCCTCTCTCAAAATTATAAAATAAAATAAAAAGGACTGGTGATGTGGCTCAGTGTTAAAGTGCCCCTGGGTTCAATATTCAAATAAAAAAAATTTTCTTTTCTCCATGATATAAACTGAACATGTTCAAAGAGTCTATTTAATATTCCTGTAGAAGTCTCAAAACCACACCCCATTAATTGGGCAAATTTGGCAAACTGATGACTCAGCAAATTGCCTTTAGGACATTGAGTTTTGTTGAATGATTGGATATCAACTGCCCATTCACTGATTTTGAATTTTCTCCACCTCAATTTTAGCTGCTTGACTCATTTTCCCACATAAATCTTTTATACTTCACTCATCTTTAATAATACTAAAAAAAATTGCTAATATTTATTAGTTTTACTTGGTCGACCTCTAATCTCTTTTCAAGTTTTTATGTAAACCAGGATACTTCAGGCCAAAATCATGCACAAAGATTAATTATCAATATCATTAATTATCATAATTTAAAGTTTTTAAAATTTATTTAATTATTAAATATTTCATACTTCAAATTAAACCCAGGCCACTTTGCTACTAAGCCACATTCCCAGTGCTTTTGAATTTTTCTCTTGAGGCAGGGTATAACTAAACAGCTGTGACTGGCCTTGAACTTCTAATCCCATCTGAGTTCCCACCTACCTGGGATTCTAGGTGGAATTTGAAGATTTTTAATCAGGAAAATATCCTCTGGTGCCCCACAAAAGTCTCCACAGCCTGCTGATTATCCCTGCCTCTTCTGACATTACTTAATTCAATATCCTGAGCACATTCCTGGTCACAGTCTCTGAATGCAGACCCTCACAGGATGAATGCAAAACAGACACTTGTCCCTCACAAATCCCTATAATTGGTTTTCCTGTCAGCTACACTACAGAACCAAACCTGACAGCCTTCACTTGTCTTGTTCACAGTAGTATTTCTGAGGCAAAGCATTACACCTGGCACTAAACAGGCCCTCAGAAATTTTTTTTTTTTTTTTTTTTTTTACTTGAGGGAATGATGAAATTTTTTTCCTCCATTCACATCATACAGAGCTTTGTCAATCTTTCATTTTCCCTGCTTCCAACTTCACCTCCATTTAATGTATACAGGTCATTTTCAATTTCCTGATGTAAAACAATCCAACAGAAAAACATTCCCTGACCTCCTTGGGTAAAGGATCACAACAGGTTGATACCCAGTGCCATTCATGATCAGGACCATCCCTGCTTTTCTACCCTCATCTTTGTTCACTCAATTTCACATTAAATTTTTTAGAGAAAAAAAAAAAAAAAAAAACACTGCTCTTGATTTTCTAGACATCAGTGCTTGATTAATATTTTTAA